>CABFVZ010002512.1:29543-39864 GCA_902151445.1 Timema monikensis | reverse complement strand
TTTTTTTTTTTTTTTTAATGAAGGATTGTTTGTATAAACAACCAAATACTTGTCCAAATTAAATTAAAGTTAAAATCATAGGAGATTTATCTATGGGTTTTGACTTTTTTTTTTATATACACCCGCCTCGGTGGCTTAGTTGGCTAACGCGATTGTCGTGTTGAGCTCGACTGCTGAGGACGGGGAGATCGAGGTTCGAATCTTGGTCGGGTGAACTGGGGGTGGTTTTTCCTAAATGGTTTTCCACTCTCCCTCCACGAAAATGCGGGTTCACTTCCTCTAATTAAACCTTCCCAATTCCTAATCCATTAGCGTAACTAGTACTGAAAAGCGTATAACCCGAACGGGTAGTAAGACGCGGTGCTAAATATTATTATTATTGACTTTTTTATAAGTATTTACTTAATCCTTTATTCGTATTCATAGCTAATAAGGATGACTTGATTCATAGAAAAAAAATATTTTATATATATATATCCGCTCAATGATTGTTTGACCAAAAAAAACGAACCCACCGATATGTTCAAATATTGAATTTAACCGATGTGACGTGTGAATAGTATCTAGGTGAAACACGTGTTCAATCAATGTGAACAAGATCTTGTACAAATTTATTGTTCACACTTTTAAACAAAAAGCTGTGTCGTGTGCATCGGGCTCCATACTACGCTCGCAGTTATTTCATAAGTTGAAACAGAGTATACACCATAAGGTGCGGCTACGTTGCTTCTCTATTTGAGCGCCTCGAGTGTTAAAATTGTCCGTCGCTTCGTTATCTAATGCGTCCTTTGAGGGATGCCGTAAAAGCCAGTTTGCATAAGGCGAGACCTCGAAACTATATTAAACGCATTAGTTTATTTACAAACCTGAAACTCGACGCCTCTGTTGGCCAAGCCGCGTGTGAAGTTTAATGCGCCGCGACGGGAAAAGAAGGCTATTATTATGCTCCTTTTTTTTTTTATACCCAAGTGGTTTTTTTTAAAATATGATACTCAATTCCGCTAACCTCGCTTACGTTTGTGTTTGATCCTTAGAACACGTAAAAGGTAGGTGTAACATATTTAGGTCGCCATTGATGTTAATTAGTAGAAATGTCGAAAACATTAGCTCAGTCGGTAGCACATTTGTATACTTAGTCAGAGGTCCCATGTTCAACTCCTGGTTTGGGATAAAATGTATCGTTGGTTAATTCTCATTCGTGGGACTAGGCTCTATATCTATTCTAAAATACTGGGCTAGTTTGTGTAATTCGTTTGCAGACATAATTAGTGTGTTTAGAAAATACACAGACCTGTGTTGGTGTGCAAGTGGATCAAACATCAACCTCGTCTTGTTTGGTTGACGTCCAAATGTATGATGAATGTTCTTTCCTTTGTACAAAATCAATCTCTCCCCGAAAATACTGATATGTTTCCACTAAAATTATTTTATTCTGGGTGACCTGGCGGTCTAGGGGTAAGGTGTCAGACTTCTGAGCTGGCGGCCGGGGTTCAATCCTCGGTCCCGGCCCAGATTTATCTGATTACCAAACCCTTCCTTCACCTCTGACAAGACATCTTGTGAATGTGGGGAATGCCAGGCCTCCACCGTGGTTCGGATTCCACGTTAAACTGTAGGTCCTTCATTTCATCTCACAATCACCCTACCATTACACATTAGCGTAAGTGCGTATAACCCGAACGGGTAGTAAGACGCGGTGCTAATAATTATAATAATAATAATAATAATAATAATATTTTATTCTGTATCTTCAGAATACATATAGGGCCTCTAGCTCTAATCTTACGACCTATCCAGGTTGCGTCACATTCTTTTCTATTTTACGATTGCTGTAATAGTAACCAAATATAAATTCGTACGTGTACTTTCGTGCTTAGCACTGACTTGTTTTTCGTGGTAAGAACAAGGGATTATTTTTTAATTATAGACAGTGTTGTTGATGTGGAAAGAGGCCGGAAATGACAATTCAGGGGTGGAAAACCATCCGCACTGCACCCGGCCGATATTACTGACTTGACTAGGGATATGATATCGAAAGAAAATTATTGATACTGTACTCATTAAAAGTATCGGTATCAAAATTTTAATCTGGAAAATATTTTTTCTTCTCTAGAAATAATACTCTAAATTTTTGCATCATAATTATATTTTCATATTTATTTAAAAACTGAAAATTACCATGGTTTTTAATAATCTAAAACCAATTTTACAAGATTCTTTTCCTCTCCAACTTTTAAAAAAACTTCCATAACTCACTTTTGGGAGGTGCCACTTTTTAACTACATTCGTCGTTTATACACTCTTTCAATATATTATATTATAAAATATTTACAAATAATAGAAGAATGGATGCCCTCCCCTGCTTTATCTGCTTAAACAACGCACATAAACGCTTCATCTGCTTGGGGCAGCTTTAGTTGACTGAGTTCATTGTGTTCTACAAAAGCTTATTTTTTTTAGTTTGTGATGACCGTGCTCATTGATAAAGGAAGGGGTAGTAGACTGGTACTGGTCGCTGCTACTCATTCCTTCAGGTATCAGGCAGTATTGATAAAGATGAGAGAACAGCTATGAATTATGACAAGCTAAAAGAGATTGAATGCTGGAGTTGATTCTTGCTTGTCATGCAGAAAATGAGTAAGAATTGAAACATTGTAATTTGTTCTTTCTCCACAGTCCACTCTAGTAAAAATTTAATCCCAACATGAGTAAAGATAACAAAAAAGTTGTTTCTTTCAATACCGGAGTGTAAGTACTAATATCAGTAAAAGTATCGAAAAAAATTATATAGTAAAAAAAATACTAGCATCGAAAGGAAAGTATCGATATTATTAAAGTTTCTATATTAGTAAAGTATCGATACTTTTTTTTACATCCCTATCCCTATCGAACTTGTCACCGGCAATCTAGACTTCATGACAATTGGTTCGGATGATTAACTAGCTAATATCCCTGCCGTTGAACGTAAACCGACCAAACTTTATGTATTTTATGAGATGGTATAAAATGCTAATTGCTGAACCAAAGTGAAATCAAAATAAATTAGGAAAGTAAGATAGACAATTAAATTCATTATTATGAAGGATTGGCTGGGTTTGGGGTGGGGGCTAAACAATTAATATTTTATGTTGGTTTTCTTCTTAAATATGTACAATATATCGCCCATCACACTCAATAATTTAAATTAAGTCGTAACAAAGTTGGTATGCTGGAAAGTGTGTCTAGAAAGTTAATTTCAGAGTAAAACATGATTGTAAGCATACCATTTACACTGGCGAGAAAATGGTATTAGTTCAGTTTATTTTGAAGTTACTAGTTTAATTTTTTTTATCAACGATAACGGTGTAAAATTTAGAGGAAATGTACCTGCATTTGTCGTGGAGGAAGAGTATGAAAATCATATATGGAAAACTATCCTTAGTAAACCCTGTCTAGGTTCAAACCATGACCTCTCTGTCATCGATAGACCGGATTAGACAAGCCTACCGTTTAGTCGGCGTGCTCACTGATGCGAGCCGCTACTTCATTGATCCGAATATCCCCCCGCCTTCTCGTGATCCCATCTTTCTGGCACAAATCCTTCCCTCTCCCTGCCTTTTCTTTGGATTGATCGGCTTCTGTACACCTCCTTGCCTCTACTGCTCGCTTAATTACCTGAGCGGGAGAGTATAAGTCATAATATGATTGTGCAGCCCTCTTCTCTCTCTTATTCATTCACTATGCTTTTCAACCCCACCCTCTTGTCCATCTTTCTTACACTCTCATTTTCTCTCTCTTAAACTCCTTTTCTCGGCATAGCAGTAATGTGATTTCGAAGTCAAACTCGATTCCGGACTCTTCTCAAACTGACATCTTATTTTTCGTTAGCGATAGCTACTTCAAAAATTGACTGCTTTCTATAATTTAGGCACTTAATTAAACAAAACTTAACCTGCTTCGTTGGCCGCATGATCTAAGGCATCACGCTTGCAATCGACTAGACAGCCGATGATGGGGAGTTTAAAGTTCCATCCACGTTGGGTGTACTAAGGTTTTTTCCTCTAAATAGTTTTCTACTCTCCCAAGCAAATGCAGGTACACTTCCGACAAATTCAACCTTCCCAATCACTAACAAATTAGCACCATTAGTATATAAGCGTATACATATTGATATATTAATATTGGTCGAAAATAACGACTGCTTAATACCTTCTTAGGCTAGGCGTATGAATTCATGAAATTGGATCTACAGTCATGTTCATAGTAAGGGCCTTTTATAAAATTCAACTAGAGTTATTTTATTGCAGTCATCAAAGTACTGTTTTATTAGTATTATTTTATAGTTATTGACAATATCTATTAAAAGTGACAGCTGTAAACAACTGACTCGGCGTATGAATACGTAAAATTAGATCTAATAATTTTTCTGTCATATAAGGACCTTACTCTAAGAATTGGATCTTAGTAACTTTTAAAAACGTGCAATGGGAACACGTTGACAAAGTAGCCAGCTTTGTCTTGTTTGCTAGGTTTTGAGGTGATGGGGAGGTTGAAGTTCTATTCTTTGAAAGTTTATATTTTATTTTATCGTTATTATAAAATTGAACACATTATTATTGGATATTGACCCTTTAGTTTGACCATCCCTGTTCCAACCTGAGCCACTCCACCATTATATTAGGCCCCACGTCATCATCTTTGCCTACCCGCGTCTACTACTCTCAGATGTGTTGAGAGGAGAACGGGAGGAGAAGAAGCTAACAAGATCGGAAGAGAAACTTGCTGTTAAAAAAGGGAAAAGAGGATGGGGGTGGTGTGGAAGAGGAAAGAGCATCAATACCGACCCCTTGAAAGCGTTCGCGTGGAGACGAACAGTTCCTTTATAGTGGCCACAGGAACCAAGGAAGCACCAGAGGAAGTGATGGTTGGGGGTGTAAGAATAACCTCCTAAAACCAACCTCGTTCTTCAACGATGGACAGTGGCTAAAGATAACCAAGCATAAAGACTAAAAGAAGTGTCTGGAGGGGAAAGGTGGAGCAGTCTAAATAAATAATCATAAAATCTATCGTCAGTTAACCATATCTGAAATATCGCTGCGAACAAAGACTAATTTTCGATACGTTTAATTCAAAAGGCACATAATAATGAGGCATGACCTCTTGGCCGAGGTTAACCAAAGGATATTGAGGTGTGTTGGGAGGGAACACGAGATAAGGTAATTATTTTTGGAGATTTTATAACAAAATATTTTTTATCAAGACAAATATAATTGTTCCAGTAGATACGTTTAGTTTTTTTGTATACACATTGGAAACTCAACATGTTTTAAATATTTGTCATGGACATTGCGGGATTCGAACAGGACCTTTTATTTTTATTTAAAAAGTTGTTCATCAAATATTAATGAGCTCATGATAAATAGTCAAGAACTGTTGAGATTATCATATATAGAATATAAACCTGACGCGTGGGTTGGGTGTTTAATGGTTGATGGTTTCTGTTATAAATTGAGCCATTTTACAAAAGTGCACTAACATATTACAGTTGCATTTAGAACGAGAATAAATAGGTGTATTTTCATTATTATTTGGTGTTCTGTATTACACCATGTCCATTCCTTTTGTTTGTAAACTTAGACCACCAACACGCTCTGTCCTCCGCCTCTTCCTTTAGCGCCAGTAATTTTCTTCTTTCCTTCAAGTAAGTCACTATTTGAATCCTTCTTCTTAAGCACCTCTTTTCCTCAACCTTGCCTTCTATGACGACGTGTGGGCTGTGTCCGAGCCTGTTCGCTTTGTACTGAAGAAACACATTCAAAATGGTTATCTTCTCACCGACTCTTCTTAGGACTTCATTTGTCATCCTGTCTGTCCATTTGATCAAATAAAAATTGATAAACGGTAAAACAGAGATTCTCGTGAACGCTTCGCCTCACCTTTTATTGGTTCTGCCTAGCTCAAGGCTAGTAAACTTCTTGGGAGTGCGTGAGTAGTCAATTTGCCGATTTGAACAATATTCTTTCTCTCCATTTGAAAGTTGAATGTTCGAATGTCGTGATACCCATAGCAAATTTTCAAGAACTTTTGAAATTTATTTGTCTAGAAAATTAAACTAAATATATCTACTGAAGCAATGGTTTATTTATTTTGGCCAAAATCTATTTGTTATCAAAAATGTACAAATCATGGCCTTAACTTAACTAAGTTAACTCCAACCCAAAGTTGGCGCTAGTAAATTAATATTATTCAAATTATCTACCTTAACCATTCATGACATCAAACGATTTCTTATTGTGCTATGCAGGCCAGCAACAAGGAGGGGGGAGGGGGAGTATTATTGATACCTTGGTACTAGGCCCGGGACTTCCAGAACCCCTGGCCAGAGATCCATATTTGCAAAAAAATAAAAATAAAACGTAATTTAGATGAGAGAAGATACGTAATTAACTGCCTATCCAAACTAAGGAATCTGGAGGCAGCCTGACCGCTGCGGTTTCCCACGAAGGAACTTACTGATCTTTGTCACCATTATTTCCTTGGTTCGGTCTTGTTCTTCGTTTAAAAGTGTTTGGAAGTTTCACGGTTTCAAGTTTTGTACTGAAATTAAGTTTGGTACACAAAATGAGTCAGGCAGTAAATCAAATTCAATTTAAATCTAAGTAGGCCTAGTCTATCATGTGCGTAACATTCCAGTGTTAATTTACATAATAATTTTCCTACACTGATTTTCTTTTGTAAAAGTGAAAACAAAGTTTATAAAAATGTACAAACCTGAGCACTGGAAGAGGAACAAGGGGGGCATTTCCTCCTGGAAATAATTTATCTCCCCCGTCCCTACTTGAATAAATTCCTCCCTCCCCTAGAATAAACTTGACCCTCTTTAGAATTATTTCACTCCTCTCTGGTACAATAGAACAGGGCTGTTCAAGACGCCTTTAATGATATTAAGACCCGCTTCTGTGGCCGTATTATCTAAGGAGCTACTCTCGCAACAGACTAGACTGCCGAAGACGGGGAGATCGAGTCTAGACTCTCGGTCGGGGTTTGTCCCAAATGGTTTTCCCACTAGCCCTCCTCGCAAATGCGTGTGCATTTCCTCTCAATTAAAACTTTTATAATCCCTAACATATTATTGTATTTAGTACATCGACTTTCAACACAAACGGGTAGTAATATGCGATGCTAAAAAAATGTATTAACCTCAAGAACTACTTAGAAAAAAATCCAGTCGCTTGATTATTTTTTATTGATATTACGCCCAAGCATAGAAATCGCTCTTTGAACAAAAAGAAATTGATTGAAAGAGATGTAAGTTACAAGAATATTATTTTCTCCTGGATGCCAGAGTAGTTGCCAAGCCACTCCCAATTGTCAGCATTCGGTTTCGAAAATATAACGGTAAGCTAGGTATCTATTTTATTAAGTTCCATCTATGCTCGAGTTATTTCAGTTGACAAATATCAGAACAAATTAAACCTCCATTCACACAGCTGAAGAAAACTTCATAAAACAAAATACCGGTAAGTATATTACACAAACAAACTTATTAAAAATCAACAAACAGAAAAAGTAAAAATATGTTTTAAATAACTTTTTACTTGAGAGAAAAAAAGTTTTTCTTCCAGAATTAGTGAATAAAATTTCATGAAAATAAAAGAAGAACTAAGTTGATAAAAAAGGAAGCTATTTAAAGCATACGAAATACAATATACAGAGGTGTAACTAGGCAGTAATGGGCCCGTAGCAAAACTTTCAAGGTGAGCCCCCTCTCAAATAAAAGAAAGCCTCCTTCGCCCGCCAAAAAATAATTGCACGTGTAATTATTGTAGATTATAATAAATTACATTAGCATTTATTATTGGAATTCTTTTATAAATTTCGTAATACTGGTCTACATTTTGTCTAGTAAGATTGCTACTGGAAAGTGGAAACTAAAAATATAATTTTATCGTAATTGAATAAAACTATAATAATAAATTTTATAAACAAAATGATAAACAAAATGATAAACAACATAAACACTAAACAAACATCGACATTTAAAACTCTTTCTTGCTTTGATCTCTGTGATATTGTATATAATTTCCTAAATGTTTTTTGGATATTTACTTAATTATACCTATCTTGTTAAATATTGACTATACAGAAACATATTTGCATAGCTTTTTTTTGGTATAACATAAAATTATGCAAAATATAGTGAATATTGTGTAGCTTTTTAATGTGGAGCAAGATGTTTTAAGAAACAAAAACAACACCTTTGTCTCCAACCCAATTAATATTGGGCGGGTGGGCCTGCGGGGTGGACCCCAATTTGATTGCGGGCCTGTGGCATTTTGCCACCTACTTCACCCTACGCGACTGACCCCACACCAACCAGTTTTAAAGTATAATTTCAAGGGGTGAACCCCGTCTCTACATCAAAATCCTTTTTTTACCTTCCAAAACGTAGCCCTCCTCTACGCCAGCCAAAAGATCCGAGAGAGGGATCTAAACCAAACATCTAAATGAGAGATAGGAAATATACTTTAACTTTAACTTGAGAGACTAGCCGCAAATAGGGAGGGAAAACAATATTGTCAAATAGGGATGGAAAACTAGCCTTTAGAATTAACGTCAAATTGAAATAGAAAACTAACTCAAGGAAATAATTTCAAATGGAAATGGTGTACAGCCAAGTTTTAAAATATTTTTTTAAACATCGATAAGTTTGGGACACTAGTTCCGTATTTATTAACAAACGTTTGTTCTAAAATAAACAATACGACTATAATAACAAGTTAACAACACTACAACAATTTATTTAAAAACTTGTAACATTTAAAATGTTAAAGAAGGTATCCTACAATACTTATTTCATAACAAAAGTGGAGTGGTTAAGAGCATATAAATAACTTTCCCAATACTTTTTGTATCCTTAGTTTATCCTTAAGGTGTTAGCAACCTTATCTTGCACGGTTCCATTATACTGCAGCTTACAAGTAAAGGTCATGCTACCTTTCAGGATAAACATAGTGTTGTACACCCTTAATGCTGGCGTATGCCAACCACACGAAAAATATTTCCTAAACGTGTTTTACGCAATTTTTTGCTCCATTTTCATTCAAAATAAAATATAAATGATCAGATATGATGCGTTACCACTGACTAGTGCACTGCAAGTTTTGGAGAAACCATGTATAGATGGGGAAAATAATTGATAATACCAGCCAATTTTTAAGTTAATCATGAAATGCATGGAAATATTAAATAACTAAACAGAAACATATTAGAAAAGAAAAAAATCACTAACATCCTTTTTTTTCTTTAGTTGCACCAAATTTCAGAGGAGTTAAGAGTGTGTTTTTTTTAAACCTAAAGTAGGCCTATAAATATTGCTGATGCAATATGGGTATTTTATTCTTAAAACTGTTTTAAATAAACACCATAAACAATACCACTTAAATGTTTCTAATAATTACAAAATTAGGATACGAAACATCTTGTATGTAAAACAAACTAACCCAAACGGTGGTTATCGACCTTTCTTATAGTCGAGATCAGTAAGGCTTCGTGGTGCAGACTGTGACCAACAAACCAGCTCTGTGGAGAATTGGTTAGAATTCAGGGAACGTCGAATACCAAAAATTAATTCATCATGTGATAACGAAATCTGGTGAAATGTAATTAATTAAATAACTCCTGATTAGTGAATAAAATACAATGATACTACAACAACAAAATTAATAGATTGTAAGAAAATATTTAAGCTGAGGAAAAGGAAATGTTTCAATACAATCCAAGGATAGTCGTGCACATAACTAGGATGGGAAAAGCTGTCCATAGAAAGAGACGAAAGTAGAAGAAGACTTATAGGATCACCTCGATGGTAGTGCGAGATAAGAGGAAGAGACTCTCATACCCACCCTCAGCCCAAACCTCCCCTTTTCGATGGCTTTGAATTATTCATCTCGTTGCAGATGCAATAGAGAGGAACGCCCACCTCACCTCGGGGGAAAAAAGGAAAGTTTTCTCAGACACATTTTGCCTTCACTTCATGATGGATCAGTACTCGTGGGTCATATGTAGAGAGGGGGGGGGGGGTTCTTTCCCTCTGGTGAACCTGACCACCGAACACTACTCAAACATTTCTCGTAGGGAGAATGTTTAAGTCACTGGTATTCACTACAGGTAGTATCCACCATTTTGTTCCATGTTAGTCCAAGTTTATCATCATTATCATCAACATTATGAATGGTTTCCAGCAACTGGCTGGGTATGTTTGGAACATAAACATCTCCAACCCTTACCTCCTCCACCTCCACAGTGACCCATTCATCTCCTATCTCCTCCACACTTATCT
>CABFVZ010002512.1:3541-26616 GCA_902151445.1 Timema monikensis | reverse complement strand
GGGGGGGGTATATATATATATGTGTGTGTGTGTGTGTGTGTGTGTATATGTATATATATGAAGGCTGCGTCTCCCCAGCACCACTTTCCTACTTTTATTTTTAGTCGTGTCGCTTTGTTCGCAGGCTTCTTTCTCTCTCTCTCTTTCCCTTTTATCTTTTTTTTTTAAAGGTAGGTGGTGGTGTAAATCCTGTTCTAGTTTTTAGATTAGAATATTATAGATAAGCCTTGATCGGTGATCGAATTTTCTGATCGACAGTTTGATCGTTCCTAGTAACAGAACCATTGAACCACTCCCGGGTGGAATCTCTCAACATGCAGAATTTATCCTTTAGTCACTCTTTAGGAACTTTCTTCAAATTTATATTTAATAATTACACATGTCTGTGTGTTTTAAGTACACGTTTTTACATGGTAATTATTGTTGATTATTTTAACTTATTTAAAAATAATAATCGAGGGCAAGTAAAAAGATCCGCTATGTTTTTCGGTTTTTTTTTTCACCGCGTCTTAGTTCCCGTTCGGGTTGTATACATGCAAAATTTAATGGCGATAATGGAATAGGAATGAGTAAAATATAGTTTTATAGGGAATGTACCCATATTTTATTGATGTGAGAAACCAATTAGGAAAATAGAGCCTTAGTACACCCAGCCTGGACATGAACCCAGATATCCCAGTCACCAACAAACTGCCGCAACACGAGAAAAACACGTTATACCATGGGACCATCGATGTTGCTGTTATTTGCTTGGGAGGAAAATTTTAAAACTAACACATTGTATTGCTGTTTGAACACATGAAAGAAGATTTAGAAACGTTATGAACTGTCAGTTGAAGTTTTTCCTAAGACGATCTGACTATTCATAAAACATAATCTTTAAATAAAAAAAAACTGTTGATTTTCTTATTTTATCAAATAAATTACGCTTAATAAATGTAGTTACAAACAAACAAAGGCATGATAATTAATTTTGAGGGCGTTGCTTGTTAGGTATCAACCCGGAAAACCAACGAAAATATGGATATCTTCAAACTTTTGTTGATGCCATGCGCCATTAATTTGTACTTTAATTTTCAGAGTGAATACGCATTTGGAAAAAGGGGTAAACTTGGACAAGTCGGGGAAAAATTTCAATGTTACTAGAATTTTTAGGCGTTTTTACAATATTTGTTTGGATACGAAGACAAAGAGCACTGACATATTTTACTTTAATAATCCTTGTCTCAATTTATTCAAAAATTGTGAAGCTAACAAGATATATTTTTTGTAATTTATAGCCTCGATTTAAAATATAAGAAAATAGCATATTGTTTTTGTTTGTAAAGCCTCTAAAAGTCAAGGAATTTCAAAACTCGGAAAGTGCATAAACCATTATTTTGTAAAAGCCCCTCAGTATACCGAAAGGGGATGAACCCTGGACTGCCAAGCTAACTCAAGAAGCAAGCACACAAACCACTATAGCAAAGCTGCAGGTTTCAATCCGATTCCCAAGGACTCTTATTACCTGGTTCACGTAAAGAATCCGTACAAAGGTAGACTTTATTATATATATATATGTGTGTGTATGTGTGTGTAATTATCTCATAGTTGATCACTTAATGTACTTACATTATAAGACGCATCTTTGGGCAAATAGGCTAAACTTTGACCTCATCCAGTCTTAGTTTGGCGTTATTGGGGAGTTGGGAGTTCAAATACCGGCCAGTAGAAGAACTAAGGGTGTTTTTGCCTTCTTTCCCTCCACGCAAGTATTGGCACATTTCCTCTAAATTATATCTTCTTGATATAATACTCCATTAGCGTAGTTATGCGTACAGCCCGGATGGGTAATAAGACATGATATAAGAAAATTAACTATATTATTTTATTAGAATTGATACGATTTATTAGAAGTGAACATCGTAGAACTATCATCTGACGTATGAATAGGTTAAATTAGGCTTAGTAACTTTTGCTATTGCCATATAGCTAACTTCCTTTCAAGATTGTAAGTCTTAGATTACCGGTAATTAGTCTAAGCGCCACTTATAATGGAACCAAAGTATCATTACTAATTTGTTGTCGACTCCTCTAGCCGCTGAAAGGACTGACGCACATACATGCTCGCCAAATTGTACTACCTCAAAGCTGGCTGATTAACTGGTTGAGAATATTAGCCATTCTTGTTTCCTCTTTACATCCGGAATTGTCTTTCATCTTTAAACAAGTTATATTTATTTTCAGAAACCGAGCTCCAACGATTCCCAGTAGTTGTCGGTTTTTTGGGTTTTTTTTAACTCTTCGGCTTGAAATATTGTAGTAGACCCGGAAACCCATTTATTCGTGTTTCCCCCCTCGCCTACCCCCTTTTATTCTCTTCCTTATCCCTCTAGGAAATTTCTTTTGTGTTTTTGTTCCTCCTATAACTTATATTTCACATTTTATGGCTAGTTCTAGTGCACGAGCAAAGTAAAAGAAAAATATATCTTTTTTTCCCCCTCTTTCCTCAGCTTGAGAAGGGAATTATTGACCTCTGGCCGTTACGACCGATGACCTCCCCTAGTAGTTCCTGTTGTCGACAACGGGATCCCTATAGCAGTCCCATGGGTAAAGGTCTAGATGGGTTGTCCCGTCGACTGAAGTTCTTGAAATAGGAAGATGGCCATGTGTTGAAATAGATTTTCTGGGTATTATGTTCTCGAGAATCCACCAGNGATACAAGGCCATCTCTAAACTATTTACTAAAACATCGTATTTTTGGGGGGGGGGGGGGGGGGGGGGGGAATTTCTTCCAGCAGGTTTTAAAGTTGATTGGACACTAACTTATATTTAGTACAAAGGCTAATAACGGCTTGACATAGGTTATGGGAAGTTGAGGGGTAGTTTATAGGAAGTGTACTTGCATTCACTTTGAAAAAACTGGGTAAAGTTACAATTAGGTGGTAAATTGATCAATCCTGCGTGGAATATTATCCTACCCACTTCGGTGGTCTAAGACCCTACTCTTGCGATATATTATACTGCTGATGACAGGGATATTGTGGCTCGATCCCGGTTGGGTTTGCTAAGGGTGGTTTTTCCTAAATGGTCTCTTACTTTCTCTTCACGCGAATGCGGTTACATATCTAAATTCAACCATACTAATTCCTGGCCCATTAGCGTAATTAGTACATAAACGTACAACCCAAATGGGTAGTAATACGCGTTGCTAAAGAAATATATATGATCCCTAGTACACCTGGCCGAGTTTTGAGCCTGGACCTTGTCACTGGCATTTCATTATATTTCAAGAATGACACTTTAATTATTATTTTCTAAACGTTCACTGTGTTTTAAATTTGTTTTAGAATATGTAGTAATCAGACCCCTTTTTTCATCGCTTTTCACTATTAATCCGCTTTATACACACATTATATTAATCACGCTAATTTAGTAGGCATAAGCAAGGTAGAACTTAGAGTAAATGTAGCTGAATTTGCATGGAGACAAAGTGACAAACTATTTAGTAAAAAAAAAAACATCCTCAGTCCACCAGGCTGAGATCCCCATCACTGAAAAAAACAAACTAAACGAGGCTGACATTAAGTCCATGTGTCCAACGTTGTTATGGGGTTTATACATCGTTAGTGACGGCTCGTGTATAGGCACTGCGGAACTGCAGCACCCCCTATTTCCACTTGATATTATCGATAACCTTTAATATAATGAGTACTTTTTTCTTTAATTCTTTCTTTATTTTTGTAGTACAATGTATATTCCTTAAGCTTAATGTCAGTAGCCATCCCCCAGTTTATGAAAAGGATACAAAAAATCTTTGTATGGAACTGTGCGCTTCTCAGTGCCAGCGACGTGATGTTTGACTGTTGTGCACATGCACCCATAGGAAGGGAGTGGGGAGGAAGGCAGTACTGCCAGGTAGAGAGAGCACTGTTGCTCTCGCAGTGCCGGCTCTGGCGTGATGGTGGAAGGAAGTATTTTTTCACCCAGCGTGTGTTGGGCTTAAAAACCGTGTACCATATTCTTGAATGTGATAAAGTGTAGAAGATTGTAGAATTAGATTATTATTCTGCTTCCAGCTATTCTATTTGATTCATTTTTTTCTCGGTTCTTTTATTTAAAAGAAAGACTAAATGCGCTTGCAGTACTTTCAATGGAGAAAAATTTCCTCAATTGTCATCCAAAGATCAAGGGGAAAATTATTGAACTTTTTGCTCAAACTAAAACAAGAAGAATGGATTTCATTTTTAAATGAACAGATCAAGCTTGAACTGTAACAATTTAAGTTAAAGTAAGTAAAAAAGTTTGTTTTTTTTGTTAAGATTTTATAAAGTTCCTGAATATAAATTTTCGTTTTATACATGTTTCTTTCCTTTTACACAGTTTTAAAACAAAGGCTAAGAATTTTCTGGAGCAGCCCCCACTAATTTTAGCTACGAGCCGCCACTGTACATTGATAATAAAAAAATATGATAATTTAATGTTCAATATTGTGTGCTAAAAACGGCAATGTTTCTAAAGTACAAACAAATTGTAACTGTTTGTTTTCTTTGTCTAAACGTGAAGCCGTTATAATTAACCATTTGCTGATCTCGTTGCTTCTTGAATAAGTTGGTATATCAACATATTATTTTCATAGCAAACATTGTCTCGTAGACCAGTCTAAGCTTTATTTTAAATCTTATATGTATACGTCTCTAAAAAAGTAAAATTAAATTATGAATTTGCTTTATTCTCATCAAAGCCAAAAAGGCAGTAATTCTATATTTGGGTAAAATTGTGACTAAAAAAAATCATTCGTGTCGTTTTGACCCCAAAACATTTCATCCTCATGCATCTGCTCAGGTTGTAACGGAACTTATGAGCCTCGTTATGAAGCGCACTTTTAATCGTTGAGTAGGAAGTTAAACAATCAAAAGGACAAAGGCCCAGTTTATTTTTACTACTTGAACCCTAACGGAGTAACGCCCGGGGAGAAAAAAATCCTCACCGTTTTGAAACTGCATTATCTAACGAACGAAAAAAAATTAAATAAAAAAATTACAGCGTCCTTTTCCCCTACGCAGGTAAAGAATAATAGATTGTAGTAAAAGATTCCGTAATTACTTTTTTTTTCTCTTACCCCCTCGGTACGTGGCTTCGTGCATGTCGGTAAATCTGTTGTAATGGCGCCATGCATCAAGGTAACCTTCCATATTACGCCAGAGGCTGGCGTATACGGAGTGCGTTGAGGGAGAGGTGGCGGGGGAGGGGGGGGGAGAGAATCAAGTAAGCCAGATGCATTCATTGCCTGGCTGAGGTTTTGACTATTTCCTATACAGTGGTTTTTACCTATTTTTAAAGTACCTATTTGTTTTGTATTCTACATTGTTTGGTATGAAAGTCACCATGATGCTTGCCCTAACTTCAATGTCTACCTGGTCTAAGACATCCGTTTTGCAATATTCCGGATTACCATTGATAATAGGATGGAATTTCCCACATGACTCATCACTGTAACTTTCCCATCCTCTCTCTATAGAGTTCTTGGTAGCAAACCAAAGAATTCTGAATTTTTCTGGCAACTTGGGCGCTTCTGTCCATGTTAGGGTCATTCTATTCATTGATACTAACTGCACTGTCACTATACTTAAAAATATCAGCAATTTGTTTTGTTGAAAGTTGTTTAATAGGTTCAACAACATAGGGCTCTTCTTCTTCATCATTTATGCCGTTCTTTCTTTTTAGAAGATTTTCATTTGTGAGTTCTTTTGAGGGATTGGAACAATTCATCTACATTTTCCTGCTCTACGTCCTTAAATCCAACACATATTTCCATTTAAACAATGGCACGCCTTGAATTGGAAAGCTCGTGTTCGGGATCAAAATAATGATAGTTAGAAACTTCAGGCCAAATCTATTATGTCGAAAATGATTAAAGTGAGATCGCGAATAATGAGGGATACCTGTATTTTTAAACAGTATCATTGTTATATAAATCCATGATTTCTCAAACATAATCTTCCCAGCACACATTTGTCTGAATGAGAAGAAAATGTAGATAGTTCACTTTATATTATCTTTGCTTGTATGGTTGGAAAACACACACTCCTGTTGAGGAGAGGGCTGCGTCGGGAAAGTTTAGTCATAACATTTAAAGTAGGTATTTGTAAATCAAGGTCATAATTATTTAGCGAAATGGAAGAGTTTAATTATTGAAGGCTTTACAGTGCATAATATTCAGCAAATGTATTATTTTCCATTTGTAAAGTGCGTGTTTTATTAAGTGGTTTATTAAGAGTTTTTGCTAAAAATTTCTGAATAGCTATTTTTTGCTAGTAAGTCATTTTTGATCATTTTAAAGTTATTTTATATAATTTTTAGAGCTTTTTTGATAATTTTTATGTAATCAAAACTCGGGCTCAGTTGATAACGTTTTAACATCATCCTGAAGTTTAACATAGTTCCAGTTAATTAAAAGGCCCCTTACAAATCACACATCACACACATGATAAATAGACAACGAATGAAATAAGAAGAATTTTATCGACATATTAAAATAAATACGTATATATTTTTTGTCGCCGTGCTCTGCATCTTACAACCCATCTAGGATAACAGCACACTTACACTAATGAGGTAGAGATGAGGAAAAGAGAATTTAGAGGAACGATAGCCCACGTGGTTGTGAAGGGAGCGTTGAAAACCATTTAGGATAAACATTCTCAGTACACCCGGCTGGGATTTGAACCCTGACTTCCTCGTCACTGGAAAACCAGACCAGGTGAGGTTGGTGCTCTAGCCTGCGTGCCCACTGATGAGGATAGTAAAAATATGAAATCAATAAGTCGTCTCGTAGACCTCACACTATATTATTTGGCTGGTTTAAGATGTTTGGCCTCTCAAACATCCTTAAAGGAGTAATTTGGTAGTTTTTATACGCATAAGTTTTCAACATAAATATATGAAAAATAGTTCCACTAGCTGAGTTTAATTTTATTTTCCAAGCATATAAAAGACTAAATTATTTAAATAGCTTTCTAAACTTCCACATACATTTGACTACAACTTTTCCAAAAGAGCCAATAAAGCTGTATGCAAATACCATACTAACATCCACTTTAATTGATTTACTTTGAGCACCCGAAATACACAATGCGCCCTGTGCTTTGTGCATGCTTTTAATTTAGTAAGGTGACCTGGTGGTCTAGGGGTAAGGTGTCGGACTTCTGTGCCAGGGGACCGGGGTTCAATCCTCGGTCCCGGCACAAATTTATCTGATTACCAAACCCTTCCTTCACCTCTGACAAGACATCTTGTGAATGTGGGGAATGCCAGGCCTCCACCGTGGTTCGGATTCCACGTTAAACTGTAGGTCCTCCATTTCATCTCACAATCACCCTACCATTACACATTAGCGTAAGTGCGTACAACCCGAACGGGTAGTAAGACGCGGTGCTAATAATAATAATAATAATAATAATTTAATTTAGTAAGGCTAGCTAGAGACAAATTGTGAATTGTAACCATGTACATACACTCGGTTTATCCTAAACAGTTATCAAGCTTACCTCGCTTGAATACACTATGGTATAGCTTATAGGATGACGCATAGTATAAGCTGTCAAGGCAAGACTGCCACTTTTCAGGGTAAGCAGTGTGTACTTATTTTTATATATATCCTGAATCGGTGAGCACGTCAAATAAATGTTTGGCTCATATATTCTGGATTGTCTCTGACAGGAAGGTCGGCGTTTTAGGCACAGTACAAGTGTACTGATTTTTCTAAATGGTGTCCCATTTTCCCTTCATGCAAATACTGGTAAATTTCCTCTAAATTATATTTTCCTTATCTTTACCTCATTATCTTAGTTAAAATGCGAATAACATGGCTATCAACTATTTAATTTAAGGGATACAGATAAAACAGATATCTTAACGTATTGGCTTGGGGAGATGATAGAAAAATCAAACTTCTAGTGCACCTGTCATAATTTGAACCCAACCCTTTCCTTAACTGGCGCCCAAGTCCATTGTTAGATCACTTGTTCTCTTCTGTGGATTGCTGTGAAAATACCTTTCCCGGCCAAATTAGTAGGCCCTTTCGCTCTCGCTCTTAGAAATTATCGTATGTTGATATAATCAGTTTGTTCAGAAGGTGCACGCAAAATACTTAAAAATAAATAATACATATATAGTTGTATAGGCATACTCCCGTGGACTCACGTGCTCCTTTCATTTCACTAGGTTGTAGTCTGCGTTAACTTCGGGTTTTGAATCCCGCCCATATGCACTGAAGGGGCAGGAAGAGATTTAATTCACTATACACACTAATGTGGATAAATTATCTGTATGCCTGTGTGGGCGTAGGAGTTAAACCTAGTCTTTTCTATATCCGGTTTAAATTTGGGTCACATATAGATTCTAAACTTACTTTCACAAACAGCTATTTACACATTTTCGCCAACTTTTCGTTAAGAGATTTCTGTAACTGTGATTATTTGTGTAATGTAACTATAACAGTTTTTATTTTGATCAACGAATTGATAACGCGGCTATGATCAATTTCATAATAAAAAAATACTTATTACAAACACATAATCGAGGCTTATAGGGCTGGTGTGACTAATATATTATATCCACTAGTAAACCAAAATAAACTATTGTAAACGATTTAAAATATATATATATATATATATATATATATTCTTAGCATAAATAAGTAATAGCAATTTTCATATATGTTCTTAAAATACAAGTACAATTACAACTAAGTACTAGTTTGTGGATTGACAATAATGAGTCCAAGGACCGGTGGTGGTCTATGAACCACCGGTTGGGAAACACTGCTTTATGCAGTTCTCCTCGTCCCTATCTCTTATCTTACGTCATCAAAAACTATAGTATTAAACGGTAGAAAATAATACACATTATAATAAATAATATGTAACCCAAGTTTTAAACGTAACAGCTTTGAGAGAGCCATGCAATTTGTTTTAATTGGCGGCAAACGTTTTCCCGCCTTTGAACCACAGTTTTGCAGCTAAGTTTTTCACATGTATCCCAAAATGTTAGGATCCAACTTAGAATTATGCCTTTCCGTACAAGAAATGATGGTGACGTAAATCAAGCCGAATGTAAAGTTGTTGTGGCGGAAGGAAAAGGGAGTGGGGTGAAAGCTGGAAGGACGTAATTTATATCGTTTATGTTTTGGTTGTAACTAAATTTACGCAGCGCGCCGTAGCACCAAAAAGCAAACGTTCCATGACTCTTTTTGAAGGGAGCATGAATATGGAAGTGCTGCCGTTTCTTGCGCGAATTAGAATTTCAAATTTATGCCGTAAAGTTGTGTTTAATCACAAGAATTTGGTATTTAATCATTTTCCAACTTTTCGCTCTAGTGTTGAATGTATATTACTAAAAGCGGAAGGGGTGAGGTCATATAGTGAGTGCAACTTTACCTCATTATTGCGAAGCCGGACGCAGTTCCATCGATTTATTTATTTTTCCTGGGGGTTTTTGCTCAAATATTTTGTAAATGATGTTGACAACTACGTGTGTATTTCTCGATTGATGTTTGTAGCTTTGATATTTGTAAATATTATTATATTTAAAAATATTTGAGATGACTATTCTACGTCCTTTCGTTGCAAATTTAATAGGTTAGGTATCGTTTTTCTTTTTATAAAATATGATATTATAAAATACAAGGATTAGACCTATGGTAATGCCTGGAATAGTTTATAGTTAAATGGGCACCGCCTCGTTTAAGGTTCAAAACATTTCCCTACCAAAACACGGGTGTTGACCTTCGTGTTACCACACTCTTGTTGATTGCCCGCAAAATGAGGGTGCCACTCTACAGTGAACTGTTATTATGGCATTGGGTGCCTGAGACTTTTTGATTTTATTGGGTTCTTAGTGGCACTCTCTCCCCATTTCTGACTCTTCACTTGAAAACCTTAGGCGGTATTTTGAACTCGAGACCCCTGGATGTAGACCGGTGTCTTAGAATAACACCAAAAGGTCTTCAGCCTATGGCAAGAGCTTCAGATAGCCCACATCAATGGTCACTTGGACTAAACTTCAGACTCGTCTCATTTGCTGGTGGTGGGAGGATTGAGATTGAGATTGAGATTTAAATTCAAGCTGGGTGCTCTGAGGGTGTTTTTTCTTAAATGATTTCACACGCTCCCTCAAGAAAATGTCAATATATTTCCTCTAACTGCTAACTTCCTTATCCCTACCATATTATCGTATTTCAAAATGCGTACAGCCGGACGGGCAGTAAGACATTTTGGAAGATCAAATTAAAAAAAGAGCTTTGAGTAATGAAATTGGTGTAGTTTTTAATTTGTAAAAATATTGATATAATTTGTATAAATGGAGGTATTTATTAATCACTAGTCAACACCAGGAAACTTCTCGAAATAAATTAGTTATAGCGGTGCTTACAAAACACAACAATGGCACTCCTTGGAGCTTAGTTTTCGAACCAAGTTGTATAACGGGGAGCTCAACATGCTAGTTCCATTTCCGACCGTAACTCTTTAATTCGCTCTCTTAACTTTGTCTCCGAGTTTCCTTCCCTCTTTAATACATTTTCTCGACGGCTGAATGAAATGGAATTTGATTTTGAAGGAGGGGAGGTGGAGAAAGCTAAGGGGGCTGGAGGCTTGTCTGTATCCAATTCTGAAGGTGAATCTGTTGTGATCCCAAAATGGTTGTGTTGTAAGTAAAAGCCATTGAGCCAGTCGTGGCTTCACCTAATTTCGTCGCTCTTCTGTTTTGTGTTTTGTAGTCAGGTGTGCGGCGGGAAGAGGGATATAACGAAATCTGATTGCTTGGGATTTTTCTTTCACTTGTTTCTATTGGCTGCACTCTTTTTTACTTTTTTTTTTAACTCCCAGTGATTCTTTTACAACTTTCATCACAATGGATTTTTTTTTTTCGAAATGAAAGTGTTTTGTTGAACATAATTAGATTTTACTTGACAGTAAAATTCTTACATTTTATATAGGCTTGGAAATATACAAATTATTATATGTCGTACCAGCTGTAAATGGAAAAATGATTGCCGATATTAAAACACTTAACTTTTTTCGTAACTTTTAAACAAATTAGACACTTTTAACGTTTTGAGATGTTTGACGTATAAAGTGACTCATTCATTATACTATGTGAAATATATATATTTTTACAATTAAAAATTTACCGAAAATCTCCACAGTAGCTAAAATCTCTGTTACTACCAATATTTTAAGTATATCGCAATCGTCATAAAATCATTTTTATTTAGTCTGTTATTTAAACCTAAAACAGGTCTCTAGTTTATATTGTATTCTTTACGAGGTTTAAAAATAGTTTTAGTTAGTTCGAATCAATTATTTAATTAAAACTTAATTGAAAATTTCAATTTATTTGTTTTTTTATGAATCCCTCCGCTGACACCATTTGGTTTTGTTATATCGTGGAGTTTATTTCTAAACCCCAGTCAAAATACTATGCTGGATATTTACGCACTGACTGTTAGTTACTGTAAACAGGAAGGGTTGTGTATTTCCACCATTCCCGAAGATAACTTCATTTCCTCAGCGTGAACTAATTTGATATTTTATCATTTATCTTTCATTGGGTGTGCAAGGGTAGGAAATAGGAAAATGAAGTGGTGCGAGTTAATTTTGACCGGGAGGAGCGCGCAATTTTGTAAGTGCGTCTTTTTTTTTATGGGAAGGGGGGATGGAGGCTTGCTGCACAGATCCCCTTCACTACTTCCTTTCCCTCCCCCTTATCCGCTGTCTTGAGGGAAAGATGAATGATTCGGATACGGCACGCACTTCTAAGAAATATGGAGAGGCGTCTCAAAGGAAGCTAGGGAAAAAATTCAGGAAAATGAGGAAAATTTCTTAGTTGGGGACTACATGTATCTGTGTTTGCGGCATTTCTTAAGGGATGTTATTATTCTTGGCGTTCTTTGTTTCTTTAGGCCTCCAATAACCCCGGTTTTTAATTTTAACCACCATTTGTCCATTGTGAGAAACTGTTTAATTTTACGTTCATCATTGTATTGATACTTTAATAAAATTTATTTGTTAGTTAAAATGCACCACATTATACCAAATTTATTATATGCTACTATCGACGTTAAGTTGACTATCAACAAAAAAATAGTCTGCTTAATTTCGCGGACCATAGGTAGGCCTATAACAGGGAAAAAGAGAAGAGGGGGCAAAATATTGTGACCACTATATACCTGATATATCATAATAATTAAATTCAAAACTTTTAATGGTTTAACTCGTAGCATGGTGTAATACATAGTGCCCCTATACACACTAGCCTTGTTTCCTTATTTAATTCAGTACAAATCAACTATTACTGTGGTAACGACCAATTATATTTGCGACTATTAGAAAAACAAGTGATTATCAATAAAACTTGTGCGTAGTTTGCTACTAGTGCAGCTCCTAGTTTTCTGCGATGTTTAAATACAAACTCATACACAAAAGAAATAATAGTATTTTTACATTAACAAAATTGGACAGTTATTCATCTGTATTTCAAACAAAAGTAAAATGAAAGAAATATATTAGTATTGAAAATTAGTTTCAGGAAAGTAGTTTTAATTATATGTATTTCGGGGATATGATATTTTTTAATACGTTGAATTGTTTCAAAATATTAATTAAATTGTAAATATCTACCTACACAAACCATTTTCTGAAAGGAACTTTATATTTTGTTTATTGCATAAAATATTCACACAAAAAAATATAAAAATAATTTTGCATCTTATTACATCTATTTCGATGGTTATTTTGCGATAGTTGCCATATTTAGGTCAATACAAGCTTCTCTATTTAATTAATTACGAAAACAACACCTGTATTTATGGTGCATTGGCAGGGTAGTCACACACTTGGAAAACTGGGTAAACACATGGAATCTCACCAAAAAAAAGCAACAAATACTGGTATATTTTTTAATTTGGGGCATTGAACTATAAGCTTTAAATAATATTTCCTTGTGTTGAAACTAAACCGAAGAAATACGCACGTTCATTTAATTAATACATGTCTTATATCATCCCAATTTTACTTTCTTACATCAAGAGAAAGTATTGTAATCGTGATAACTTTCAACCTAGAGTTGATGATAGATATTATTTACCCAGAACTCAAAAAGGGGTTTTTACAATTCTCTTTGCCTGTTCCAGACCACATGAAATGGTTTCAAGGCTCTTTGGTTGACATCCCAATAACAGTGTATACTTGGTTTTTGGGTTAAAATTCTATCAAGGGTCGTTTATTGATGAATGATTTTTAAATTCTAATTATTTCTAAAATTACTTTAATGATATGGGTTAAAACGTATACCTGTTAAGTATTTTACATAACCGATCAAATATTTGCTTGTTTTTCGGAGAAAAAAATAGTTTAAGTTTGGTTAACTTATATGTTTTTTTAAAATTGAAAAACTTTAAAAAAAGCTGATTCTATTCAAAATAAGTATCTGGTTTTATTTAAGTACGCACAACTTAATTATATATATTTTATTTATCTAAAAAAATGCATTTCATAATAATTTATTGATATTTAAACTATTTATTTTTATTCTCAAATAGTTACAACAATGTTGTTCAAATTGGTATCTGGGGTCTATTTTACATGATAAATATTAATCAGGGTTTATTTTTCTAATCTAAAGTTAGTTAACGTATAAAAAAACTTTAGAAAATTTGACATTTTTATAAAATGACCTTGAATATTTTGCTAAAAATGTATATCTGAGAATAGTTTTTCATGATAATCATATATTTTCATTTTTACAAATTAAAAATAGTATTTTGGTAGCCTACAAAATAAGTGATTTTTGAAACTTTTAAATTTATTAAAAATATTTCAATAATTTTATTTAAAATTTAGATATGAAGATTATATGTTGTGATTAACAAGATTATGTATTTGTTTTTATGGTAAAGGCCTAATTAAGGGTAGTTTAGTGACATCCTATTTTTGAACATTTTGTTCCAAGCTACAACATATGAGAAAGTTGCTTGATTGTTAAATACGTACCATTTATTTCTACTTGAAACATTGAGTTGTGTAGCAACTGCATAAATTTACATTTTAAACTCAAATAATCCTGTTCTAAACACCAATTACATAGCAACATCTTTATTATTTATTTTTATTTTTATTCTCGTTTTACAAGGTCATCTTTGATCAAACAAGGTGCTCGCTAAATGTGTTGAAATATCTACTAAATATTAACGTATCTATCTTGTTAAAATTAAAATTCGCTAACAAAACAAGTCAAGCCTTTTCTTAACCGCCTCTTACTACCCGATCGGACTATCCTCATTTTACTACACTAAAGGAGTAAAGACAAAAAGTTCGAATTTAGTGTAAATACACCCACATTCTTGTGAAGGCAGAGTGGGAAAATGTATATATAACAACCCTCACTACACTCGGCCGGGATTGCAACCCTGATCTCCAGACTAGACGAGATTGACATTTATTTGGTGTGCCCGCTAATTCAAGTAGGGGGCCTATCAAATTTTAAGTTGACAAGACTACATCGTTGATTGGGTTCAAAATGTTTTAAAAAAAAAACCACTTCGTTGATGTTTTTCTCTGGAAAAATAATTAATTTTTCCTACGTTTCCGGAACAGCTATATTAGGTTTTTTTTAAGTTAAATACGTATGATACTTATAAAAGTTGTTTATTTATTTAACAGATCCGGTGAGATTGGACAATAAACCTTCCAGAAACGTTGAGGGGTAGGAAAATTTTATTTAAAAAAACTTGCTTATACAAACACTGTTAAAAACATTTTTATTATATATTTGTTCATCTCTAAGAGTAACACGTGTGTGTAGGAGGCAGCAACTCAGAACCAATGGGATGTATTAGCATGTGGAAGATACGGAATATTTTATTACGTTTAGAATCGTGATTATTAAAGGCTTAATATTACGTCCAGGAATAAAGGTAATTATAGTGATTGTAGTAAATTGCAAAATTCAAATAGAAAATTTAAGCGGTTAGTTTGTAATTTATCTATTTTTTTTAATACATTATATTAATTCTTCCCGTTTTAATTAAATGGAACATGAATCCTTCTTAAAATATTTTGCAATAATTTTCCTCTTAAATAACTTTTCTTTAACGACAGGGTTGGTTCACTGGTGGNGGGGGGGGGGGGGGGGGGGGGGGGGCGTGTAAGCTAGAAGGACATTTCTACAACATATTTTCCCGTCCCCTCCAGATGACCCCTGGTACATTTACTCCTAATCATCCTTCTCATCTCGACTCCTCTAGTTTCTGTCACTATAACCCTTGTAAGGGACGCAGATCACACGGTCTGTTATGCAGGACTCTCGAACTATAATATATTACAGGTGACAGGGAGGTAGGGATCATAATCCTGTACACCTACTGAGGGGGGATTTTACTAAGTTGTTTACCACCCTTTCTCACCACGAAAATGTGGGTACAGTTCCTATATATTTTACCTTTCTTATCTCAACATTATTCAGTGTAACAAGGCGAATATATTCCGGATGGGTAGTAAGACGCTAAGCGTGTTTTTTTCTTAGCGTTTGGCAACTTTGACCGGCAGAAATATATTATATATTTCGGTCGCCTGTGTGTAGACATTCAGCCGCTCTGGGGGCACAGAACGTTGCCCAGGGTACACCTATACGTCGTACCCACAATAAGATGATGTGATGATAATGTTTGTTAAGGTGGGGAGCCTATCTTAAGCCTAATTAGCCAAACCCTAATGACCTGGGAAGAATACCCGTGGTGCCGGCTGGAAGGCGAAACCGGGACCCCTAGATTCTTAGCTCGTTTCACCGACCCCTCTACCACGACTCCGGTTGCTAAACATGTTAATATAAATAAACTTACCTTTCCTTGAGGTTGTGTGAGGGGCGCTCCTTTATCCTATACGCTTTTGTGCTTGGTATTCACTTGGCTGAGTGGAGATGACCTACCACGGCCACCTTTATCGACCGTTCCGACCCTTACTCTGTTCTCTTGAGGGATCAAGGCAGCCATGGAGCCCGGCGTAGGGCCTAACATGCGTAACTCCCACTCTAAATCTTAGACCCTTTTCAACCACCTTTGCTCGCACGCACTTGTGGTTGTTTAAGGGAGCTTCACGCTATATACCCTCTGTTTCAACAATACTGGGAACCTTGTCTCATCAAAAGCAGGGATAGATCAATCTATCCCGCAGGGCATTCATAAGACGCATAACTAGTAGGTGCAATTGTAGGTCAAAATGACCCGCAGACTATGCATGATCCATATGATTAGTAGGTGCAGGGGTAGGTCATGTTGTCTCGCAGTGCATTCATGATCCATACGATTAGTAGATGCAGGGGTAGGTTAAGTTGTCCCACAAGGCATTCATAAGTAGGTATATTTGTAGGTCAAGTTGATCCGCCAGGAATTCAAAACTAACACTACTAATAGATGCAGGAGTACTTACGCCGAGCTATTCCGAGAGGTATTCATCTATGATTGACATTAAGGGTAGAAAATGGTAAGTCAAGCTCTCATGTAAGTAAGAAAATGATTATCGTGGCTAGTTAGGTCAAGATGACAGATTCACGTTTTTGCGTCGTGTATTCCAACTACCTATTGAAATGCCATACAAGCACCCAAGCTGTAAGCAAATCAAGGCCAACTGCTCAATTTGTTTGTGCTCTTAAGGCGGATATGGCTTCTACTTTGTGACGTCATGCTAGTGCTTTTTCATCCTTCTCTCTTTACATCACAACCAAACTGTCGTTATGTAACGCCAGTCACTGTAAAGATAGTAAGCGCTGCTCAGACTAAAATGGATAGGGTTCATTGCTAGCCGAACCTAGCTTTGTTTTTTGCTTCCTACAATTAAAATAAATATAAGTTGGCATCTTAATTAAGGTGGGGATGTAAAGAACGCAAGTAAAGGCCAGTATTTTGGCAGAATTTTTTATATAGCAAAATCTCTTTTGACCAAAATAAATAAGACACTGCTTCAGTACAAGCATATAGTTTAATTTTCTTCACATGTTGATATCAACATTTGTTGAATATCCATCAAGTGCATAGCGGCATTAGATGAAAAACTTTTTTAATGAAGAGAAAAAGTTGTCATTAAATTCCATGACACCCTTGATAGATAGATATTCAACTTTTGGGTCACCATATGAAGAAAATTAATCTCTTTTTCTTTTTTTTGTACTGAAGCGATATTTAATTTATTTTGACCAAAGAACGTGTTGCTATTAAAACTGCAAAACATTGATCTTTTCTCGCGTTCCCTCCAATCCTGCCATAAGAGGAAATTCATCTGAATTAGTGTGGTTCCTGATTATCTGAATAGGCAGATGCACTACTTACCGAGCTCAGATGCTGGACAACCGCTTCGGTGACTGCATGGTCTAAGACGTTACTCTCGCAGTAAACTAGACTACCGATGACGGGTGTATCGATGGTCAAGTCTCAGTCAGGTTTACCGTAGACTGAGTGTTTTAAAAAATACTCTACGGAAATTCAGGTACAGTTTATCTCAATATAGCCTTCATAATCCTTAAAACCACTAGCGTAATTAGTACACAAGTGTATTACCTGAAAGGGTAGTGAGACACGGTGCTATTTTTTTTCTATGTCGAATAGTTGAGGACTAGCTTAAACTATATTGAAACTAACATTTCCACTGCATATGGCAGTGTTTCGAATCCCGGCCTCCTCGTTACTAGTAACAGAAAATGAGAGACTAACGCCTTTGAACCTTTCGGCCACTGATACTATAAAATATGTACCACGTCCGGACTATTCGTATATACACCCTAATGAAAAAGGGAGAATGAAAAAACCATTCAATACACCCGACTGGGACTTGAACTCTGATGTCACCGACAGGCCAGCCTATTTTGAATTTTATGCCCTCGAGCAGGGCTGGCCAACCTTTTTATCTGGTGTGCCAAGATTTGCGCTGATAATCTTCTATCCTTACCCCACCACCACCACCACCACCACCAGCATGAGAAAAATACAACACAAACGTATTAGGCCAATTTTATTTAGATAGCATTTATTTGATTATTGAGTGAGATATGAGGGGTTTCTAACTATTTATTTTTGCTTCAGATAAAATGTTAAACAAGAAAAAAGAATGCTTTTGTGAAAATAAAACTCGATTGAGAACACCTGTGTGACTATTGTTGGTAAATAGTTTAGGGTTTCAAGAGTCACATTCCCCGTAGATTCTAAATTATTTTTAAAAACAACACACATAACAAAGTGGTAAAAAAAGGTAACAGAAATCACAGTGATTTTTAGTTAGAAAACATACATAAAATTACTAAAGTTTATTTCAGTTCTTCAGTAGATTTTTGGATCTCTTTGACATTCAGGAGCTCATCATTGTTTGGATTGGTTGTGGAAGAAGCAAGAATAATAAGAAGAAGAATATCTGAAAATATAACCCATTTCACTACTGAAAATATATTAATAATAATAATAACACTTAGCACCGCGTCTTACTACCCGTTCGGGTTATATGCTTAAGTACTAATTACGCTAATGGGTTAGGATTTGGGAAGGTTGAATATAGAGGAATTAAACCCGCATTTGCGTGGAGGAAGAGTGGAAAACAATTTTGGAAAAGCCACACCCAGTTCACCTGAGCGAGATTCGAACCTCGATCTCCCCGTCCTCGGCAGTCTAGCTCAACACTAAACTGGCGCGTTAGCTAACTGCGCCACTGAGGCGGGTAAGAAGAAGCAAGAAGAGTGAGAGTATGAGATACTTATCAGGAGTACAGAACGGTACTTATTTTTGATTAAGTTTATGATTGAAATTTTTTGCCCACAGATGTACTTTCCGTTTACTTTATTAGTTAGCAACCTTACGTTGCATTATTATTTATCTATGGTACAGCTTATGAAGTATGGTCATAGTGTAAATCCGTCAAGGTAAGACTGCTGATTTCAGGGTAAACGAAGTGTACGTATATAACCAAGCTTACAACAATATCTCAAGGCCATATCGCTTATTGTATTGTATTTTATCAATGGTAATCTAAAGCATGCCACTTAAAATACCTTCACGTGCCGCGGGTTGGCTACCTTTGTCTTAGAGCATGTGAACACTAGTGCGAGTAATTATTAATACAATTATATCATGCTGCGATTTATTTTAGAAAATTAATCATCATATATTTGTGAATAGCATCCAATTTGAGTTTTTAACTTAACCCTAGTAAAAATAAGTTTTAAAATCTAAAGTCACAAAATGTGGAAGGTTTTCAGCGGAACTTGAAGATTTAAAAAGCTTTCATTTTTGCGAGTGAAACCGATTTATGCATCAAAGACCATTCAATTTCTTTTAACACCGGATTTTACTACCCGTTCAGTTTGTATCCCTATGTAGGCTACTAATTACTCTAATATGAAGGGATGAGAAAGGTTCAATTTGGAGGAACTGTATTGTGCCTGCATTTGCGTGGAGGTAGAGTAGAAAACGATTTAGGAAAAAATACCCTCAATACACCCGACCGGGATTGAACCCCGAACTCTCGGTCATTGGCATTCAAGTCTATTGCGAGAGTGATTCCTTGGACCATTCAGCCATCGACGCGGGTAGCATTCACATTGAATCTTTAAAATAACCGTGGTACAAATCCGTGTTTATTATTTTATTTTTTTCTAACTACGTTTATTCCTAGAGTTTCTTTTATACACCGTCAATTTCTTCTATTTCTCCTTTACACAAGGGAAAGGTCTACTTCGACACTTGTAAAATAGTGAAAAGGGGGGATTTCGTGGCGCAAAGGGATTCGAGAAAGGCCCTTGTGTTTTATCTACTCTACTTGGACGTTCAAGACATGAAAATAAAAAGAGGAAAAGAAGTGACCATAATATAGAGATTGATGCGACCTTTTCTGCGTTTCGGTTTTGATTCGTCACCGGGGGAGGGGGGGATAAAGTCTCTTGCGAAGTTAGAAGTAACGAGGAGAGATTAGATTGAAGTTCATTGATGGATGGTGTTTGCTTGATCTATGTTCGCTCCGGTCTTTAAATCTGACTTTTAAGAGGAGATTTTTTTTATTCTCCAAGAAATCCTAGATTTTTTTCTACTTAGCTAGCTTACAAGGAATTGTGCCAACAGGGGGGGAGGGGGGAATATTAGCTAGAACTAACGACAAAAAAAGTGACATGCACTAAATACTTGAACTAGAAGCGTTAAATAGTCCACCTTACTGAAAGTATACATACTCCCACTAGGATATTTCATATAAGAATGCCTCTATGACGCCTCAAACTCACAAAAAAAATCATCAAGTAACTTAGAATATTATGTTATGATCATAATTTCAAATGATGATTAGCAGCTATTTCAAGATGTTACCAATTAAAAACAAGAACATATTTATGGACCAACAATAATGTACAGCTTATACTCTTTTTTTAAAAAAAAGTACATTATGCAAGTCTCTTGAATGTAAAAATATTCATTATTATTTAAATATGCCTACCCACCCTTCATTACCCTTCTTATTTAGGCCAACAGACGTAAGCCCGCACCAGTAGGTACACGAACAAAGGCACCAATCTTGTCTCATATGGTTATCTGGTGAAGGAAAGGTCAGGATTATAATACAGCCGGGTAGTGTTTTTCCACTCTCTTAATATGCAAATTCGGGCTCACTTTCATTAAAATTCAAACTTCCTCGTATCTACCTTATTAGTGTAAAATGTTCTTATAACTCAGATGGATATTAAGACGGGGTTGGATCACTGGAATAAAAAAAAAGTACAAAAACAACCGTGATAAACCTAATGGGACAAATCAATGTTTGAATATTTTTTAAATTTTTTTAGTCATTTAACGTGCACTTTTTGAGCTGACTGATTATATCAGCACACGAAAATGTCTATGAGCGAGAGCGAAAAGGCCTGCCAATTTTGCCGTGAAAAGAATTTTCCCATACCTCCCAGTGTTATTTTACATGCCACAATCGACATGGGACCGACGGCTTTACATCCGCTCCGAAGAAAGTTGTGCTACGGATTTTTATCGCTCAAGAAAAATCCGTCTACCTCGTATGGGCTAGAACTGACGAACATCGAATCCTGAGGCGATCACTTTACCCCACACCAATGTTTTAAAACTATCTGGGCAGACACTACACGCTTCGTTACCATCGAGTATTTATTTAATCCCTCTATTGCCTGACACAATTTAATACAGTGCAAAAGTAAACAATATTTTCCAACCCACAATAAAAACCTCAAACAGTGATTATTGTCAACGTTTTAACTACAAACTGGGGTCTTTGTGTCACTGTCTACTGTCATTTTGATATGACTTCCAACTCAAAATTGTTTGCGGTTGACGTTTGCCTAAATTCGCGTGCACGTGTCTGTGTGTGTGTCTCCACACATGTTATACGGTTGTAATTAAAATTCTCCCAGTTTATGAACAAATTGATTGACATTTCGATTAACGTGTTGTTCATGTTGCTTAGTCACTATTCTGATAAAAATGTATCCTCTCATTCCCACTCTAGAAACGGCATTGTCTTGTCGCTGTTTTGGTTTGGGGTTTTCTTGAGTTTCTTGCTTCCCCGCGTCTCATTACCCTTTCAAGATTTAGGAATTGTAATGTATTTAGTGCGGTAGGAATGAGCACGATACATTTTTGAGTAAATGTCTTCCCATTAGGGTGGAAAGCAAGAGTAGGAGACCATTTCGAATAAAACCTCTTAACACCCGACCTTTTCATCACCGGAAAACTACATTTGATGAGACTTTGTAAAATCAGGACACACAAAATCACTAAAGGGTGAAATAATTTAATTTTACTAATTGTAAATTTACACGTTCGCCGATAAATGGGAGCAGAACAAAACGTGGTCACGTGACTAACTCTAAAACCCGTACAAGATTCCTCATTTAGCTAAGAGAAGCGTAAACCAAGAGTGTGGCATTAAGGTGTGGATGTAGGGGACGCGAGAAAAGGCCATTTTTTAATTTGTATAGAAAGAACATTTGTTTGGTCAAAATAAATCAAACATTTCTTCTATACAAATATAAAGTTTAGTTTTATTCATATGATGATATCAAAAGTTCTTGAATATCTATGAAGGGTGTCCTAGAATTTCATGAAAACCTTTTAACCTCAATTAAAAAGTTTTTTAGATAGTGCCCTTAAGTTCATGACAGATATTCGAAAAATGTTGATATCATCGTGTGAAGAAAATTAAACTCTATGCTTTTATGGAAGCAATATTTGATTTATTTTGACCAAAACCGTTTTGCTATAAAAATTGTAAAAAAAAATACTGGCCTTTTCTCACGTCCACGACATTCCCACCTTAAGATAGTTTTTATAAGTTAAAGGTTGCAGTCGCAAACACTTATCTTCTTTGGGTGTAATTAAGTATGGGTGAAATAGATTAAGTTGTCTGTAAAATATAAAATCTTTAATAAGACACTAGTGGCACGCGTTCTCACCCGGCAGTTCTTTGGGACTCTTGCGATAGACCGCGTATTGTGTTGACATACACCGTTATGTTTCTAATAGCGCCGCTTTTACAGGGATTCACACTCGCGGCTCGACGTGAGTAGAAATAGTTTAACTTTTTCCACCCACAACGACATTCTTGTCAGTCAATCTACTCTAATAAGTACGCATGGGTTGTGTGATTGGCGACAGGGGTAACCACCGTGTCAAGTGTGATGAATCATTTTGTAACAACTCGGTAAACGGAACGAGCGCATGTCAACACATTTCATCTGGTTTGTGAATCACAAGCGGAGCCTGCTATTTATTATTCAAGGAACGTCTGAGCTAGGTTTTTCTAAATGTCGAGCTTTTTTAGTCTGGTTTATCATTAATGGAGAGTTCGGGGTTGTAATCTAGGGGGCTAGTTCTGAATAGTTTACCTCTCTCTCCGTGCAAATGTGGGTTCCCTTTTTCTCCAATCAACATCCCTCATTCCTGCCACATTAGCTTAATTAAAAGGTGTACAGCCCAAACTGGTACTAAGACGCAGAAACAAACAAAAAAAAGTGTTATTATCATGAGTAGATCTCGGTGGTCTTGG
>CABFVZ010002511.1:62718-115165 GCA_902151445.1 Timema monikensis | reverse complement strand
GTCAGTTCTGAAGCTTCCAAACCACTAAAACAATCCTCAACTATCTTAGAATGTTCTGTTGTGACCCTCACACTGCTGTATTTCTTATTGTAATGTCAGTTCTGAAGCTTACAAACCACTAAAACAATCCTCAACTATCTCAGAATGTTGTCTGAGGAAGGCTGGATCTAAGTTTATAACTCCCAGACTGCGCTGCGTCATTTGACCTAAAACGTACTTTACAGTATGGCCAGCTCTACCGACGGAACAAAACTTGCATTTATTTGTAAGGGGTGGCAAGTTTTGGGGGGCGTAAAAAATGTAAGCAATTGAAAAATAATATTAAAACAGTAGATTTAAAAAAAATCACTTTTTCGTTTATTCGTTTCTTGTCAATCAAAGCCTTTATCCAAATCCCCTAAAGTAACATAATTTTTCCTTTTTGGTTATTCATAGTTCCATACAGTTGTCGATTCTGATGACAACTGATGCACTGAAAACGTTCACTGGTATTCGAGTGCGAAGCAAAACAAGTTGATTTTTCGCAGTGTTAAGGTGATAAGGGTTTTTATTTCTTGTTTTACGGAAATACATTTCGCTAACGATAGTTAAATCATACATTTTATTGTTTAGTTCTGATTACTGGGCTTTAAAACAAGCTTTAACATAAAATAGACATCTAATATAAAATAAACAAACTCACAGGCGCTAAGTATCTTAAATGGAAATTGGAAAAAGAACGCCATATTAAAGAACGAAGCGGGGATTTGCACTAATATTTAAAAACCGAACAGCTGATGTAGTTCAATAGAAAATAAGTGAAAGTACCGAAATGAATGAATCTAAGCTCGTGTCTATACATTACTAACACCAACACCATCTGTTGGAAGGACTTGCCATGCATTCAACTGAATATGATATCGGTCAAGAATTATACTACAAAGACCTTTTTGTGGTTTTTCGAATATGAAGACAAGGAAAGTTTAGTAGATATCCACTTCAAGCATTGTAAGTGCAAACAATCATGAAGACCTTTGTGCTAAAAATTAAAAAAAATACACAACCATAGTTTTGTGATTTAACACTTCTTCTTTCTACATGTGATTACCAGAGTTACCTACATGTAACTAATGTATCTATTTCCTTTAATCGCCTCTCCTTTTTTTAATGGGCCTATGATTATTCATTCCTTATTTTATGAATTGTTATTAATCATAGTATTTAAAATCAATGGTCTTGGTAAGACATGTTGAAACTTACCTAACATATTGATTTTTGAAATATTAGACCCGAGTGTTAGTTTTAGGATGTAGTGGCATGGCCACAGGGCGGAAAAATTCCTTGGACCAGTCCTGCTTGGAAATAAGCTCATTTTAGATTTTAATGCTAACATGTAATGAAGGTTTTTCATACTCTATGGATATATTGATACTTTTTGGTTTATTTTGAAAAGATCCCAAGCTGTTAGATTGAAAGAGTGTCACACAGTTATTGTTTGCTAACCCAGATTAAGTAGCTTGATAGAAAGTGCTGAGAATACCATCTATATGAGCTTAACTAACTACTTGGGGTGTATTCTCATTGGTGGAGGAACGGAGAATAGGTTCCATTTGGGAGGTTTTGTGCCTCCAACTAGCTTTAGTCCATTTGAAGTTGAGTTCATCGGTGATCAACTGGATTGAAGCAATATTTATTTGATTGGAACAAAGTGTAAAGAGACCAATCTAATATCGATGAGCTTATTTTTAGAAATACTCTATTAAATTAGCGGTAAATCTATGTTTAGTAGTATTTCAATGACAAAAAAAATATTATTTCAACTTAATGTCAGCTTTGGACCACTTTCAGAGATATTACTTACTATTGACAAATATTTCGGCTCGTTTTTCGGAAAATACGGTCAGCAAATGACCGCTCTGGTCCCAAGACTTGGATTAGTCCCCTATTTTACTCACCACTAGTCTTGTAAATTGCATTAGAAATGTTTTTGAGTATCTAAGTAAAATAAATGATATTTTTGGAACACTCCTTTTAACTCGTTTCTTTTTGAGAAGGATAGATCTAGTTTCCTGTTCCTATCTCGAGCTTGGACAATATGAATAACATGTTTTTACAATCACTGTTGTTCTTGTTGATACTTTTTGTTGAATATGTTGATGTTGAGCAACGCGAACCAGGAGGGCCACGGCCGGTTTCTTACGTCCTCCAAATAACTACCTTAAACCTAGCACAGACACAACGCCCAGCCCCTGACCGTGAACCTATCATTGTGAGGGATGAGACCCACATTTGGACAATGTTACATTTTGCAGCCGTTTCGAGAATTGAACGCTATTTTGCTGCGAGCTCTCTCGAGCCATTGTTTGGTGCGTCTCTGTCAAATGGTTTGAATGTTGCGCTAACCTTGACTCGCCGAGTATGTGTTTTCGTAGGCAGTGGAGCTTAGCGCCTCATTGGTCTAGCATTAGGAACTCGCCGGAGCGCATCGCAACCAACAAAACGAGCAGGCCAAGCCCAAGTGGATTTCTTGCATTGGAGGGAAGCTAGTTTTACACAACACATCAAGACTCGGTATCCAAGCAACACTTTTCTTTCACTTTAAAAATGTAACCTAAGAACCGATGAAAATACTATGATGACGTCAGGTGGCGTCTATTGCTATCATAACATTATAATAGTTATTTATTAATTTGATCGAATGTCTCCTAGCAACCATATTACTCGTATAATCGTGTTCCATGCTCACATATTATAATTATATGAAAATAAGGCTGACGACAGTTTATATCACAGCTCTAGCAAACTATAAACAACCACAGGAATATACTTCCTACTTATTGGATAGACAACACGCTTTGACTTTACGCTTCCGTCCAACATGCTGTCAAAGGTTAACAGTTTTGAGTGTAAAGTCACAATTGTGTCTGATCTAATGGCCTGCCATACTACAAATGTTTAAGGAGACTCTTTCAAGTACAAACTTGATGACTCTAAGTTGAAGTTTGTAATATTGTGTTGGTGTGAGCGTGGTCACGGAGAGATGAGCATGCTCACTTCTAGTTCACACTCTGTGAAGACGAGGAATGTTCGGGTTGGATGACAGCCACCAGGCCACGGTTAAACAAAACTCACATTCCCAGATCACAGCGAGCTCTTCTCTTTACATTTTTATAAATTCACACCAAGCTAGCAACTAACTTCCTTTCTTTGAGAAGGCTATGGGAAACGGCCTGCTTGGTTCCCATAGCTCTTCGGCTGACACGAGATTACGTCACTACTTCTTGTGGGTGGGACGTCAGAGGACGTCACAAGGGCCGTCTGCCTTCTCCTGGGGAGTTGAGGAAGATGACACCAGGAATCATCACGTCTAAGATATGCGGGGCTAAGGGCACCGCTTACTTGAAGAGAGCTTATATTCCCAAGCTTGTATTTATTATGGTAATGCCAGTTCTGAAGCTTACAAACCACTAAAACAACAAGGAAAATATTTCCAACTTGAAATTAATCGTAATGTTTTTACACACATCACTACAGTCTATCTCGCTTCGGTGGCCACATGGTCTAAGGCGCTACTCTCACAATAGACTACAGTAGACCCGTTGCTTCTTTGGTGCTGACTGACAGCTCACAGCTGACTTCTGACAGCCAACGTTTAGGTATATACCTCAATTTCGACCGTCAGAAGTGACAGCTGCTAAACACATGTTTTTGAAGATCATTTGGTTTGGCGTAGGGATACATAATTTGGTCTGGTAACTTTTCAAAGCTGTCAGTCAGCACCAAAGAAGCCATGGGTCCGCTGTAGACTGCTGAAAGTAAGAGTATCGAGGTTCGATCCTGGTTAGATGGGCTAAGGGTGATTTTTCCTAGATGATTTTCCACTCCCCTCTATGCAAATGCGGGTACACTTTCTCTGAAATTCAACCTTCCTAGACCTAACCCATTAGTATGATTCGTACAAAGGCGTATAACCCGGACGGGTAGTAAGACGCGGTGCTAAGATGCTTGATCCTGGGTCGGCTTTTGTTTGAAGTGATCACAACCTGGCCTACCTGAAAGTTTACCTCTTAATGACTCTCCTCCTCACTATCCTCACTGTCCTCACTGTCCTCACTCCTCCGTCAGCACGACCGGGGACCAGCTCGGGGACCTCCACACAATACAAGTTAGGAACAGGAGGATGAATTGTATGAATATCATTCATGTAGACGTGTTGATAGGAAACCATCTTACTACCCGTCCCGGATATACACTCCGTATAGTCATACTGATTGGTAGGAATGAGGAGAGTACAGTTTAGAGGAAATGTGCCAGCATTGGTGTGAAGAAAGAGTGGGAAATCAGTTGATTAAAAGGCAATCATAATACACCCAGCTGGGATTCGAATACAATCACTCCCAAACCAGATCAGACTAGCGTGACGCCTTAGCCCGTGTGCCCATAAGTGCAGGTCGGTGAGGGATAGTGAGCCATGCTAGTGTACACCTGGCCATGCCGGCACAATGTCATCACCTTCTGAACACTCAGATAATTCCAAACACAATTTAACAAAAGAGGATGACGCATACCTATGACGTCATCAAGCATTATAAAAAACGCTGTAGCGTTTTACTTTCATGTGGTGCAATTGTGTTTATTTAGAACTCACATAGTTTTTTGTTTAATTTCCCATATTTTCTTAATTCTCGCCCCAGTATATTTTTTGTGGCCTATCTTACTACCCCCTCTTTTGAACCTTTCTCATTTTTTGCACCAACACATGGATCCCAAATGATTTCTATTTTTGCATATACAGCCTCATTTTATCCACATTAAGTCATTCTTTCCTCACGCGATCAATTCTCCGTACTTACGGTCGACGTTTCCGTACTTAATTCCGTGCAAGACGACAATTACCGTGTGAGCTAGCAGCTATCACAACTAACACTCATGGAAACTTGTGCATAATTTGGTAGCAGCGTAGGTAATAGTTTGACTGATGTTTGGATACAGACGAAAGGGAGAAGAGATAGGCCTACTTTAGAAAAGTGAACAATGATTTCCCTTTCTTTCAACACAAAGTAATAACACGTGATCTTTATTTTCAAAAACGTTTGACGGAAAGTTTTAACTAGACGTATTTTATAGACATATACTGTACCTATAATCGAATCAATATGCCGGAATGTTTAAAATTATTCATTTAACTTTTAATTTATACAACTCAATATAATAATTGAGGTATTTTTGTAATGTAAAATATTCACATAGCAAGAATAAAAACAATGGCCATGAGAATGGGCTTTAATCTTTTCGTTGGCCATAAGGGCATTTGCGTGGAGGGAGAGTGAAAAACAATTTTGGAAAAAACCTCAGTATACCCGACCGAGATTTAAACCTTGATTTCCCCGTCATCGGCAATCTAATCTACTGCGAGAGCAGCGCCTTAGACCATGTGGCCACCGAGGTGGGTTGGTTTCGTAATGAATTCAGTACACGTTTCTCTGCTGAAGTAAGTACTAAACCTTGAATGTAGCAGTCAGAGCTTCAATCCTGGTCTAGGACGACCAAGCCATATTTTGGTGATCATCAGAGTTGACCAACCAGGCCATATTTTAGATGACATCTTGAGACATAACGACACGAGAATCCTTCAAGATTATTGGAATTGTATTGACACTTTATTTGGATTTGATCGGCCGGTGACTAGAGTTGTAGAACCAAATTGAAGCTGATGCATACTGAGTCTCTAAGGCCTGGTCCACACTGACATACGTTAGCTCGCACACACGCAGTGACAGTGGTCAACACAAGTATTAGAGCCAGAGCGGAGTGACCTTGTCGATGTTGGATATTCACAGCCACTGTGCCCTTATGAACCATCCTTGTAGAGACTAGAAAGTCAAATCACCTTGTTGTAAAATTGATCAAATAAACAAAAGATAAATGAATTGAATATAATGTCGATGAATAGTTTTTAAAGGACTCCTTTACAGTGATGTACTTTATTTATTTTGATCGGCACTACCTATGCAATTAGATTAGGCCACAGCTACATTGACACCAACTGCTTGACCCGACATGGCACAGTTTCTCCCCGAACTCAATAAAAGTTCTTAAGTCGCTGATCTTTTTCAGGCCTCCTACAATCGCTCCTAAAATATAGGCTCGGTCCAACGAGAATGCACGAAAGCGAGCAGAGCGACAGAATTGACGCGATTCCTACGCGAGCGGTGCGAAGCGGAGCGACAGAATTGACGCGATTCCTACTTGAGCGATTCCTACGCGAGCGGTGCGAAGTGGAGTGACAGAATTGACGCGATTCCTACGCGAGCGGTGCGACAGAATTGACGCGATTGTCCTGCGAGGGCCGATAAAAGAAGCAAGCGACAAGAGTTCAATTAAGTAGCCATGTTGTAGTTAAGGAAATGTAAACTCAATCAATTGTTAATAAGCCACATAAAGCTAAACGGAAAGGTCCCAAGCAAATACATTGTTTAGTTATCGACACTTTCATAGAGCTGTGACCACTCTATCCCAATCAATCGGTTGTGGTAGTTTTTATTTTTCACATCACAAAGAACACGTTTACTTTTTATTTGACTGATTCTTCAAATTCTGGCATTTGAATCTCCAAACCTTTGACCCAAACAAAACCCCCAGAGGAAACATTGGCTGTGAATGCAAGAACAGAAGTTGTGTTGACAAACACTCCCTTTGTGTGAATGGTCTTGTCTCGCCATGTTTTTCAGTGTGGACTGGACATCCCTGAGTCCTTCCCCCGGTCACTTGTCATAAACCCTTGATTTTCGGTTCCAGGCAAAGCCTCGTGCTATTTCTCCATCGAGCTCCAGGGAGAGTTCGTGATGCAATCCATCGTGAACCCTATTGGCTCCCGTGTACAGTATTCGCACGTCAACATCACAGCAGACTCCATCCCCATCTGGGGACATTGCCACCGACGTATCGGCAACAACGTCATTCTGATGGACAGGTAGGTCCAGGCTACTCCTTAGCTGGTGACGAAAGAACAGTCGTGTGATCCCATTCAGTCAGGCTGACCGCTCACTAAATGCGACGTGATGCAAAGGATCGTTTCGAGACAAAATGTTGCATCAGGTATTCGGGCGAGATGAAAGCACACCTTGGTCTGGTAACGGTTTCCTTGACCATACTAGATAGCCTGGTATCGACCATCGAGCTGAGAGTTGTGGGAACACGGAATGAACCCTAGCACAGCCATTACTGTCTGACGCGCAGTAAGTAATGTTTATTATATATAATATATGGTTGTTTATTATTATTGGCGAGAGGTATTTAAAAAACGTTTAGGTGTAGATACAAGAAATAGAATAGCCACGATTTGCTTTAATTCTATTTACTCTTATTAACATACTACTTCATGTTTTCTGAAAGTTATTTTTGGGAACAAATGTTTGTCTTGGTATGTTGTGTAAATATCAGAACTAGTCAAAATAAATAATAACGGCCTTTATTTATCTGGCGAAGTTAAGGCGAGAGCCTTATCTTCCACTTAACCAGCGTTGAATACAACATATACTAGTACATTTAGTAAAAACAAATTAATTTTAATAAAGGAATATTCAAATCAGTAGAAAAACATTAGCTCGCTCATTAATACTCATTTAAAGCTCAAGTAGTCTAAAGAACCCAGTTTAGCTTGTTAGACAAGATAAATTGCTTAGCTACACGCTTAAAGGTAGTTTTAGATGTTAGGTGACGAGTCGAGTAATCTAGTTTGTTCCAAGCCTGTGACGCCATGAGTATGAGTCATCTAGTTTGTTCCAAGCCTGTGACGCCATGAGTAGAGTCATCTAGTTTGTTCCAAGCCTGTGACGCCATGAGTAGAGTCATCCAGTTTGTTCCAAGCCTGTGACGCCATGAGTAGAGTCATCCAGTTAGTTCCAGGACAGTGAAATGTGCATATACTTGAGATCTCCTGATCTAGTAGCTCGGGCGTGTTTATCCCTCAGAAATAGGAACCTTGAGGAGAGGTAGTGAGGCTGAGACGTTGATAATAGTATACACTACCAATCTATGACCAAAATATATATGGCTTTATTTATGGTTCAAATAATATCAATAATAAGATACAAGTATAAATTAGGAGGCTGTTTTACCATAAAAACACTTCAGAGAGTTTTTCTAGCCCTCAGCAGTTATGATGTTATGTTACCATAAAAAACCCACTTAAGATAGCTTCTAGAACTGTTTATCATTTAGAATTTTTCTAGCCTCTGGCAATTGGGGGTGTGCCCACCAAACCTCCACCCCCCACCCCCCTGAAATTATTGGCTGGCTGTGGCCTTGGTACAGTACATAAATTAACCTACCAGCAGTTGTATCTAAGCTCTAAGCTACTCCGACCGTCATTTTTGTTTACAAATAACAGCACAAAGTCGTTTTCGCTCCACCAGAAAACGTCGATACCAAGACGTAACCAAATCGATCGCTAAAACTCGATTAATTCATATCTTCCATTTTAACTATCTATTAGATATAATGTAAATATAACTTTTTACTCAAACATGAATAACCACTTGGATAGTAACCAATCATCTAGCCTAGATGGTTCCCGCCAGATGGATTTAAATTAAAATTAAAAATAGGCCTATATTAATATTATCTTTCGATTGTTCGAAGTTTTAGGTGAAAGGTTACTACTCCAGTCCCTTCAGCCGGATAACCGCAACTGGCTGGTTGGACGTTATCCAACTAATTCAAATAACCTCACTTCATTTGATTAGTGGCTGAGATTTGGTTGCCCTCCCTAGAATTAGACTGGAGAGGGTATTAGAAACACATTGTGAGCCTGTAGACATCTTGGTTCGTTCCCCAGTACAATCCATTAATCCTGGTTCACAATAAGCTGTGCACATTGTGCAACTACACAATGTTTACTCCATGGTCATCTCGGAGACAGGAGCAGTTTGCCACGGGGAATCCCTCCGTCTGTTCTCTTGTTTCAAGCACTAGTGGTTGTTGAAACTCACACCACTGGAGTTGTTTTACACGATAAGCCTTGTCCACTCGTCTTTTCTGCAACCAGTACAGTCTCAACACAAAGTCAAACAAACATTATCGTGTGCTCCGCGTCTTACTAACCATCCCCTCAACTTGACGTTTGGTCCGCGTGTCCACCAGTGCAGGTGCTAGAAACGCAGCCGGTCTCCCTTACCACCCAACCATTATAGACCAGACGTCTCAGACCTACTTTCAATAACTTCTCGCTAGAAACATGTATCTCTAAAATCGCCTTCATTCATATCAGAGAAAACTTTTTTTTTTCATAAAAACTAGTCCATGAGACTCTCCTTTTCAAATGGACACGAATTCCCTTTCAAGCAAAACTTGTTCTAAGTGGCTGAATGTTTGAAAAAAGGGCACAATGGCTAACACAGACACTGGAACTGTTTCAAAAGCTAAAAACGGAGCATTCCAACAGTTAACAATAGAAAACTGTATTCTTTGTGCGGGGGATCAGCTCATGTGAAGATGACAGCATGAACTAAAAACCTTCAGTGATAAAACTTACTGTTCTCCAGGGCACGCCAAGGAGCCGGAGAGGGGGGCAATATCCCCCCCAAGGGCGTGGCGTGGATAGAACTAACTCAAGATAAGGATAGGTGGCGTACTTTTGTATGTGCGGCAATTAATTTTCGAGTTCCTAATACAATAGAATAAGTAGAGTAATTTTACATGCCAATATCTTTATAAGCTGATATTGTAACAGTAGCTCTGTCAACATTTCAAATAACAGATCTATTTTGGTGCAGCTAACATTGTATCGGAGAACAAAGGATGCTTCTCAGAATGAAATGAGTTAGTGGGTCAGAGAAAACATGAGAGATATTTAGGTCATTAAATTTAAGACTATATTAAGTACCCACACTCCACACCTTATAGCACCCTCTGCCCCCACTCCCCACATAATTTTGTGTTTATATATAAATATGATATCAATATAAGTATTACAAACACTTTTTGGTGGATAGTCCTAGAGATGAGTTTGTCTTTCTATAATAAAGTTGGACACACAGGTATTGAAGACTAACTCTTATATCTATGAGGCACAGGTATTGAAGACTAACTCTTATATTTATGAAACACAGGTGTTGAAGACTAACTCTTATATCTATGAGTACACAGGTATTGAAGACTAACTCTTATATCTATGAGACACAGGTATTGAAGACTAACTCTTATATCTATGAGACACAAGTATTGAAGATTAACTCTTATATCTATGAGACAAAGGTATTGAAGACTAACTCTTATATCTATGAGACACATAGGTATTGAAGACTAACTCTTATATCTATGAGACAAAGGTATTGAAGACTAACTCTTATATCTTGAGACGCAGGTATTGAAGACTAACTCTTATATCTATGAGACACAGGTATTGAAGACTAACTCTTTATATCTATGAGACACAGGTATTGAAAATGGCGGCCAATAGTCTGTAGGAGGGTGAGAGGAAGGACGTTGGGGTTGTTTGTGCCCTGTTGGTAGTCCACCCGCCCTACAGACAATCCTGTCTAGTCACATTCAGATAGGATCAAACTTGTTTGACACTTACAAAAGTTACTGAAAAGTTTTCTTGTAGGTATTCATACGTCAGTCCGTGTCCTTCAGCAGTTACATTTTATAATAGCTATTAAATAACATTGATAAAATAGTGTAGCTTCACTATGTAATCATTATTGGTGGTTATTGGGGCTCGTTGCTGATTAAACAAAATTGGAAACGATCACGGAGTATTCAAGGTTTTGATTAGGCTACTAACAATAAAACAAACACATACATTCACTAATTTACAATTTAAACAGCTACTGAATTGTTTAAGAAGATAAACATACTTAAAATAGAATTAAATTTATTTAATTACCATAAAACACATATTGAAATATTTAAAGCACTCACTAAATATGTTCACTATCACCATAGTTCACAAGCTAACAGTCAGTGTGTAGGTCACCAATGTCATTCACGTAGATCGATAATGGTTCCCGCGCACAACACAACACGCTGACCCACGCTACATGAGCCCCAAACACGTTGGCTCACCCCCGTACACCCTAGCCCACTTGTGGACACACTGGTCTGCTCACATGGATGAGCTGGCCCATTCCCGGACACGTTAGTCCACTCTTGAACAAGCTGGCCCATTCTCGGACACGTTGATCAACTCTCGGACACGCTGACCCACTCCCGGGCACCATATCTTAATCGTGGACACACTTATATGCTCACTTGGACACGCTGGCCCACTTCCGGATAGGCTAGCCCACTCCCATAAACCCTAGCTCACTTGTAGACACACTGGTATGCTCACCCGGATACGCTGGTCCACTCTCGGACACGCTAGCCCACTCCCAGACTCCCTAGCCCACTCGTGAACACACTGGTCTGCTCACCCGGACACGCTAGCCCACTTGTGGACACACTGGTCTGCTCCCCCAGACACGCTGGTCCACTCCTAGCATGCTAGCTCAATCTCGGACAACCTAGCCCACTCCCGGACACGTTGGTCCTCTCCCGGACACGTTGGTCCACTCCTTACACTAGCCCGAACTCGGACTGGGGTCCAGCCAACTGATAACGATATTGGAGTTGTAACTTACTGCTCACATGTTACAACACTCCACACTGGTTTTGTTCTGTTAACTGGCTCGGATTTAACGGTCCTCCAACTATCTAGACCACTGTAAAAGACTGTTGATGATATAGAATGGTTGTTTCAGTTCCGGAGGTGCAAACTGTATCCGCTGCTTCCATCTACGTCTGCGCTCTAGAAACGTGCTCCAGGTGCACACCGAGGGTTTGGAGAAGTGCTACACCAACGAGGACGCTGCTCTTACCACATGTCCAGACGAAGGAGCACTTGATCAACAAGGACACTCCAAGGAGATCCTGCTCTACAGTAAGGACGAACCAGGCTAAGGACATATAGACAGACGGTATTACCTACTTTGAAAGATGCCTCCCCAGTGTGTGTTGTTTATTGAACACCAGTTTTTACTGAGAACTGAAGAAAACGAACAGAGACTTGGAAAACTCTTTCAAACAGATATTTTAGAAAATAAATTGTAGTGTAACCTTCTCTGAGGACTGTGATGTTCCTGATATCACCTCCTTCTCTGAGGACTGTGGTGTTCCTGATATCACCTCCTTCTCTGAGGACTCTGGTGTTCCTGATATCACCTCCTTCTCTGAGGACTGTGGTGTTCCTGATATCACCTCCTTCTCTGAGGACTGTGATGTTCCAGTTATCGCCTCCCATAACTTGGGTTGGGAAGGCATTCTGTCCACCTCAATAAATAAATACAAATCAATAAAGGTGTCATTTGTTTCTTATAAAAAGAACTTATCCTCGGGTGACCTGGTGGTCTAGGGGTAAGGTGTCAGACTTCTATGCTGGGGGTCCGGGGTTCAATCCTCGGTCCCGGCACAGATTTATCTGATTACCAAACCCTTCCTTCACCTCTGACAAGACATCTTGTGAATGTGGGGAATGCCAGGCCACCACCGTGGTTCGGATTCCACGTTAAACTGTAGGTCCTTAATTTCATCTCACAATCACCCTACCATTACACATTAGCGTAAGTGCGTATAACCCGAACGGGTAGTAAGACGCGGTGCTAATAATAATAATAATAATAATAATAATAATAATAATAATAATAATAATAATAAATAACTTATCCTCACCTGAAATCAATCTAAAATATCCCAGGGGTGACCATTAATTGGCATTAGAATGTTTAAACTCTTACAATCAGCCAATGGTCTCACTAAGTCAACTTCACTTACTACAGTCAATAGAAAACTATATAAATTAGGCATTCATCTTCTCCAGGAAAGATATAATGTAACAACGCTCCTATTTTTATACTTCTTAATTAGGATGTTTAAAGGTAATTTTAATGTTTATAGTGGTAGGCCTACACCTTTTGAATATAATGTCATAGGCCAGGTCTAAAAATGTATAATACATATTATTTCTCTCTCCAGCGCTCTATATGATAATTCGTGACACCACAGGTTGGATATTCTAGTTGAGTCTAATTTGACATTAACTCACTTCACTATGTTATGTCCTCTCTTCCACTGAATTATCTTTATATTAAATAAATTACCAGTTTACTTAATTCTTTATTTCCCTGATACCTCTATATTATATCGAGTTATGATTTTAACTCTTGGCTCAACCCTTCCCTTAGTTCACACATTTAAAACAGTTGTATTTGTCTAGAAACTCAAGATTTTGGGAGCAGGGGAATCCATCAGGAATATTGTCCAATCAATGGTCGCTTCACCTACATCTACAATGTCAATGATGGGCTGGAAAATAACGTTGAATGTCCAGATCCTGTTTCTGAGCTTGACAACTGTCCTTCAGGATCAGAGTTAAATCTTCGTTTCAGAGGATGTTCTTTTGATAGTCATGGTAAGTGGATACAGCTGCTAGATGTTGTTTCAGGTTGGGTTTGATTTTAATGTGCCTATTATCATTTGGACAGACAAGTATAGATTATAATTATTATTACAGGTACATAAGGTAACATTTGGGCAAATAGTGAAAATAATTTCAATAGAATTGACTTTTTGTACAGATCTTATGGACAGTATGCTTAAAAACTTACAAAAATTCGCCAGCAATCTCAGCTGCAGCTGAACCGTCACTTCTGGAAATAAATGAATGTTCCAAAGTTGTAGAGCGTTAAACTTAGTAAAAAAAATGGTTTGTTTGATTTTTTATTGATACAAAATACAAACATGTGTCTTTTTCTGTGAACAATTATTGTGCAGTGACTGAACATGATAAGAGATTGATATTTAAATGTTTGATTAGGTAGTTTGTATTTTTTGGCACATAGCTGTTTATTTAATTTTATTTAATTCTGTTTGGTGTATATGTATTCATTTACTTCTTGATTTACATACTTAATTATTACTTTTATTATTTCATTCAGTGAGTTTAAATTGTAACTGAGTCAGTGTTTGCTTTATTGTAAGTAATCAAAACCTTAAAAATATTTTGTGTGTGTCTTCATTTGCGTTTAATCAGCAACATACCCCAATATCCCGAAAAAAAAACTCACGGATCCCACCGTCAAGTGTGAACGGCCCACGACCCCTCAACCTCATTACAATACTCTAGCTATAGCCTTTTTATTTATTTTAAATGTTTAGTTTTCTTTATCGCTATTGGTCCTTGGTTAAATGTAAGTAACAAAAAAGCCCTTAAAATCCCATCATATGTTATCTATTCTAAAAGACATTGAGTACATAAATGGACACTACCAATGCTGTCAGATTGTGACTTGTTTCAGATATTACTTTTCGTTGCCTCGGTGATTGGCATGGTTCTGGCAACCAGCGGTATCTAGCACTGCTGGACACTCGGATGGGAGACCATCATCCCCAGTACCGTTGTGCGGTAAGAGTCATCACTAACCTGATTCATACTGCTGCTTGTTTCCTGCTAAATCCTTATTAGATATGCATAAATATAGGTAGATGACAATAGGATAAAATAAAAATAAATTAACAGTATTTGTAACAATGTAGCTATATACATTATCCAACTAGAACTATTATAAACTCTCTCAAGTAACCAAAATATTAAAAGTTAACATTTGAATATCCTGCACCCACAATCAAGCCAACTAAATTAGAGCTTTATTGTTTTTGTAAATACATTCTCTTATTATGTATATGGTATTGTATATAGTGTATTCTGTTAATTTATAATCTTATAAAATAAATACATCTCAATAAATTTGTAAATGCATTTTGTTTTAAGTTTTGCCGCTCTTTAGGGGCAAACACATAAAACTGAACAATTCAATTAACTTCAGGTCCTAGATTCACTAATGACTACCATTCTGCTCTGGCACATGTCTAGAAATAACCCAACTTTGCACCCAAGATACTCCCAAAGATGCGCCTTATTATTTACTCCATTTCCGTATTCACTAAACAAGGCGCAAACTGGTCGCAATATTAATTAAAATGACAGCAAATACAAAGATTTATCAAAATTTTGATAATGAAGGTGAACTAGCAATAAAATTAGTAGCGGCCTCTTTCTGGTTGCTTTACAAAACGATATTAGTACATTATTTAGTATTTATTTATATTATTAGTTTAAAGCCAGAGGTCCCGGGTTTGATACCCAGCGGTACCATAGGTATTTTTCCTGAAAAGTAATTTTTACTATGGTTGCCATGGTTTGGTTAATTAGGCTTAAGTTAGGTCTAAGACTTCTACTGAAACCACATAGTCATCATCTCATCTGGACGAAGTAACTGCACCTACAAGGTGTGCCAACCTCTGAAGACGGTGACATATCGGCTACCATCAGTAGAAGACCAGGAATACAGCTGACAAGCCCTGGTGGCAAACTCTAATAAAATGTTAATAACAATAATAATAATAACAATAATAATAATAATAATAATAATAATAATAATAATAATAAAGTAAACTTTCAATGTTATAGTTAATCATTGTTTTGTTAACAGAAACCAATAGTTTTTCCTTCTCATGTTGTTAACAGTGGCACACTTAGACATCTACTTTGGGGGCATACAACAACTCTGTAGCCAGAATAACATTTCACAGGGAAGGGGGAATTTCTAACACTCGTCAAGAAAAACTATGAATATAAAATGTCCCTAGATTTTTTTTTAGAGTAACTAGGGCAGTAATTGACCTTGAATACAATGTATCAAAGTGATTATTTACTTATTTTTTCCTACGGGTTATTTTAGGGGTAGGTTCTTTTAATACGTATAGCAATATAACTTTTAACTGACAAGTCATAAGGCCCCCTGGTGTTAAAATGTAGACTAGATACTCAACACATCTTCAGTACTAATAAGTATTCTAGTTTTACTTCATAAGATTTAAGTTTTTATTAAAATTATTTACAGTCTTGTCCCCTGTTCACATATCCCACGTCATGGTTTTTTCTAAAGCTTAATTGTTCTCAGCTGCGTCTTAAAATAACTAATGATTTGTCTACGGGATAGTTCCCTCTACCCAGTTCATCTTACCACTTCTAAGCAAAGTGTGTTTGTAAGTCATGTGCACACAGCAACAATGCAACATTTTATATATATTAGCGTTCTCCGATTATTTTAATTTGGTTTATATATTTGTTTTGACAGCTGTATCTTGAGGAGCCAGGTACAGGGAACATTTTCATTGCCTTTTCAAGTGACTCTACTTGTAATTCCGGACTTGTCAGTGCAACAGTCGGCTACGAAACGCTGAGTCTTACAACTCTTCCTGCCGCTGTTTGGCCAGAAATGGTTGACACTAGCAGCTGCAGGTCTGTTTCACTTTCACCCGTTTGATTGGAAATGTAGGATTTACATATTTTAAGCATCTTCCTAGTAAAATTAAATTTTTATTTAAATGTTCTTATTGCTATTAACTGCTCCAGAGAGGACTAGCACTATTATTGCCACCTTTTCTTGTCACTAATAAGCTGGGTCTGCACTTGTATGAGATCCTCGTATCCTGTCCCTGAAGCATATATTGAACGTGTTGGTTGGATGGGGCCCTGTATCCTCAACGTGATCATAAGAGCAATACGAGTATCAGATCGCTGTCTCCCGCCACTAGTCAGTATTTTGTCGTCAAATTAAGGGAAGCAACAAGGTGACATGACATGTCTGGACTTGCTACGGGGTGAGGATATAACATGTCTGGACTTGCTACGGGGTGAGGATATGACATGTTTGGACTTGCTACGGGGTGAGGATATTACATGTTTGGACTTGCTACGGGGTGAGGATATGACATGTCTGGACTTGCTACGGGGTGAGGATATAACATGTCTGGACTTGCTACGGGGTGAGGATATGACATGTCTGGACTTGCTACGGAGTGAGGATATTACATGTTTGGACTTGCTACGGGGTGAGGATATTACATGTTTGGACTTGCTACGGGGTGAGAATATGACATGTCTGGACTTGCTACAGAGTGAGGATATTACATGTCTGGACTTGCTACGGAGTGAGGATATTCCATGTCTGGACTTGCTACGGAGTGAGGATATTACATGTTTGGACTTACTCCAAACTAAACACTATCGCAGGTCCGTAACACATGAACGATGGGAATTATGGGTCGCATCAATGATCGCCAATAAACGAGGATTGGCTGGCCGAGATTTGGTCTCAGCTTAATATGTGTATCATCACCAGCCCAGTGATACGATAAAAGTGTGGACCTGGCTTTAGGCACGTTAATGCTAGACTTAAATTTCAATCATAATTATTAGAGTGTGTTTGTGCTGTCTCACTCACACACACACAAAGCTTTTTCTAACAAAAGCGGAAAGCTATGGACTATCTTTTTACTTATAAAACCCTTTACTTGCATATCTTATATTGTTTTGTATCATCTGCTGTTATTTTAAGGTGGCGGAATCATCTTTCTCTGTCTTACAAGCTTGTATGCACAAATGCACTTCTGTATAGTAAGTTTACTTACTATGAACCTAAGGCAGGATGATGAAAGACTTTCATAGCAAAGAACACAAAACACAAACACAACTGTCATATAAGATTAAGGTATTTAGGTTAGGTTAGGTTCCCAACATATGAACTGGTGCATTGTGTATTGTTTAATGCTGCAATCACACAAGGCTGATTAACTAGTCGCTGCTTGCTGGTAGCTGGTGGCAATCAGCAACAGCTCAGGAGTCACACAATTCTACTGATCGCTGGTACTAGCAGCAACTGGTAGTGACAGAGTACACATTTTCACAAGGCTATTTTCAATTTTGAGTGCATCCTGTGGCGTACACAATGTCTCTTTTGGATCCACAGCGAGGATTGTTAAGGTAGTTGTTGAGGGTGTTAGTAAAGTAACCTAGTGAGGAAATATTGTTGGAGAGAGGAGACAAGAAACGCAAATGATGGATTGGTCAAAGTGGAGCAATTTGGGACCTTCACTTTATTTCCGACATTACAAAACCCTACACAACACAATGAGACAAGATCACAGTGCCAATCACGTGGAGTTTCAACAGGCTGTTGCGCTCGACCAGCAACTGTGCTGCTAGAAGTGATGAGTGAGTGTTGTAGCCTGCTGGTGGCGACTAAGGTTGAATATGTGCTAGCCCAAAATACGCTGGTAAACCACTCGCTGGCTGGTGAAAACAGCTACAACTTATAATTGACACTATGCTGCTTGACAGCTCCTAGCAGCGACCAGCAACCAGCCTAGTGTGACCGCAGCTTTAGTCAACGCCAACCAGCACTCTCGTTTCCATTATGTTCCAACATGGTAGCTACAAGAGTGAGAACAATTCCATCAGGCAACCTCCTTCGCCCAACAACGTGTACTGCAGTCTTAACAACAAAACAACAAAAGATGATAATTAATTAGACAGAGTCAGGTTCCTCAGGGGAGCTAATAGGATCGAGTAGTATCATAAAGAAGATAATTGTCATCAGTTAAAGCACTTTTTAAAAAGTGTTTGTGTTTTAAAAGGCTTCCATCAGTTTATTTTATATTCTAAACATACTTGTTCTAAGATAATAATAATTATTTTCCAGATTTCCAAGCTGGACCCAGGGTCATTGGCAATATCTGTATGTTGAGGGCAATACTCTGATCTACAAAGATCACTATACATTCAAAACCTACACGATGAGATGTCTTGGTTCCGACAGTGGGGCTGGAGAGAGATTCTTGGTGTTTGGACGAACACAATGGTCAGTACAAGCTTTTTACTATATTGTAAAATATTCACAGTCTCAACTGGTGTGTGGATAAACTGGTACCTACTAACTTATCGCTCAAATTATAGATTGTTTTGAAACATTAAAACAATATTCTTGTCTGTATAAACAACTTTAGGACAATGTCACTTATTGATCCAAATAAAATCACACGACTCAACAAATTTGTACTTTTAGATTCGTTAGCGTTTCCTATTTGTGATCATTGTACGTTGTGATGATACGGGTCTGGTTGTGTTCAGAGTAGGCTATATTAAAAATATTAGGTGTACTTAGAATTTTAATTCACTATAATAATAGAGTTGATAAAACATTCTTGCAAATGTGAACAAAAGCAAAAATAATATTATAAATTATGGCCTGTACACAATTTAGAGACATTTTCGGCATGTTTTCTCTTTTTCATATTTTGTTTTACTGCTTGAAATTCTATTCTCCATTGATTTTAGAATAAGATTCTTTTAAAAACTGCTGGGCAAATATTATAGTCTAAGTGTCAAATTGTTTTTCTTTATTTTATTAACGTGTTTGCTGTGATATTTTACTTGAAACTACAGCATTTTCGCAGTTTGTGCGTTCAGTTCAGAAGAACTGTATCAGAAAAGAAAACTTTTTTTTTACAGTGATTGCATATTGAAATAAATTTGAAGAGGCAGAACACTTGTTTGCACTCTCAAAGGGCAGGACTCATTGGATTGTTTACATTTTGAGGTGGAGAAGTGTTTGCGTAATATTATATTTTTAATAGCAAGTTTGTGAAATGATCATGGGTTGATGGAAGAAGGGGATTACAATGGAACTCAAAAGATATTTAAGCAATAATAAATGAAGCAAAGTTAGCTACAGGCCTAATTATATTTTATTTATAACAGGCCTAAGCTCTGTGACTTAGGCCTACATTGCAAGTATCATTTGCGCCAAATTAAACGAATTGGTGGCTGTTCACAGGTATTCATTTTAATAAATCTGTAAATGGCACCTAGCCACTCAGTCACATTCTATAAATATTTAGTTAGTAAGGTGCATAGATGCTGATGTTAAGGAAAGCTGTGATTTCATTTAGGTTTTTGATTTCTAAAAAGCTGCAACAAACAGGCAATAACAAATAAACAAGAAATAAAGACAGAGAATGTTTGTACATGAATGACCAGGGTTGCCAATAATTTCTTACTACCGATTTACCTGCGTTTTCAAGGTTTTACAGAAGGAAGGCCCATTTTTCCAGGCAATTAAAATTTAAGAAAAGAGGAGTGAAATCTAATTATTCATAAAATTTACTAGAGAGTAGAGTAAAATTATGTAACTGATATCTATGCTTAATAATTATTATTCCCTAATGCAGATGTTTTTAATAAATACATTTATTGATGCCACATTTCACCAATAGTAAATTTTCTGGCCATGCTAGGAATCGAACTCGAACCCTTGTCTCAGTAGACAGACATGCTAGCGACTGAGATAAGTTGTCCGACTAACTTTTGTACACAATATGTTTGTGTGCATTGCTTCTCACTACCCACTAACTTTACTCTGGTTTGTCTTAGCTATTTAGCGTTCTCTTCACCGCACAAAACTCAGAGAGACCAATATTGAACCAGTCATTAGTTACACCACGATTTTGATTATAAGAACAGTTTAGAAAATTCACTCATACTTCTTTGCTGTCGACATTGATAGCATTTTATTATATTATTTATGTTATGTTATATATATTGATAATATCTATCAGAAGTGACAGCTGCAAATCACATGGCTTGATGTATGAATATATTAAAATTATGTTAGTAACCTTAGTAACTAATAGATACCATTTTTTATACCAAAATTAGGGTTATTTCGCACATGTACTATTAATTAAAAACCTTACAATGAACTTTAAATAGGTTTGATGACCTTTTTAATCTCCCAAGTAAATATTTGTAAGAAAAATGTCAGTGTCTGTAGCTATCTTGTTTTCATTTTTTTTTAATCTGTATGGATTGTTTTCTCTAATGTATCTGAAACTCAATTATAGTTCTGATGATTTGAGTTGTGTCGAGAATATTACTTTGATTTTGCCTAACTTTGTTTCAGTGGAGAAGAAATGTATACTTGCATGTGGATTAAACGAAGAGGGATGAATGTCTTAGAGTTTCAAATAGGTGAGTGCATATTTTATGTTTGTTTAGTAGGTATTCTTTCAATATTTAGGCTGACATTGAATGCATGATTCCTCTTTATAGTGCTCAAAGACATTTTAGTTTGTTAAAAATATATTAAATACACTTTCCCTTTATACCTTGAAAATATCTTATAACCAGTATAACCTTATTTTAATGAACTTAAATAGATGATGATATTTTAAAATGATTGGAAACAAAAAGCTGATCATCCTCTGCTAGTTATGAATAGTAATTAATACTTCTGGTGTGAGTAGTTGCAATACTTTACCTTATATGATGAAAAAAAAAAATTAGGGAGTTCAAAAACAAGGTGGTTAGGAAGATATTTGCTCCAAAAAGAGATGAGGATACTGGGAAGTGTAAGCGGTTACTTAATGATGAGATACATATCGTGTACTCATCACAAGACATTGTTAGGATGATCAAGTCTCGTAGAATATGGTGGGTAGGACATGCAGCGCTAATGGGAGAATATAGAACCATGTTCAGGGTACTGATTGGTAAAACCAATTGGAAGACCTGGACGCAGATGGAAGGATAACATTAGAATGGACCTGAAAGAGATGAAGTTTAATGAGGTTGACTGGATACAACTAGCTCAAGATAGGGACAGGTGACATACTTTTGTAAGTGCGGCAATGAACTTTTGAGTTCCCATTGCCACAGAGTACATAAGTAATAACAATAATAATAATAATAAACTAGCAAATATGGATGCTTTCACATCTGTTTACCAATTGAATAATATAAAATTGTAACATCTTATCTTTGACTATCAAAATCAAATAAAGTTTCTAATTTTCAGGTTTGCAGTCGAGCACATATTATAACAGCAGCCTTTGTTCGAATACCAACTTTCAACTAAATCAATGGATCACTCAAGGAAGTATGGATTTTTTTTGTTTATGCTCAATAGAATATTTTGCCTTGAGGTGAACCATCTAATATCCTTAATATGAGGTTTGAACAAAATTCACTAAACAATTTTGGCTATAGTCCTAGGTTCAGGCAGACAAAGGGGGGAAAAAACCAGAATTGTAAAACCAAATTTTTTGAGCTCAAGCGCACATAAAATGTAAATATTCATCATAATATTGAAACAGAAATTGTTGACACTTACAATAGTCCTACATCCTCTACATAATAAAGTATAGATTAGTGATCTCTTTCATAAGGTGTGAAGACTTTCAGAGCATTTGTCAAGCCAAAGAATAAAGACTGACAATCCCAGAACTTGCCAATTTTAATGGCCTGTCCTGACCTGGGTCACTTAATTAGTGAATTCTTTCACCTGAATTTCTCTTATATTTTAACTAGTAAATAGGGACTGTTTTGTAACAGAGCCAGTTCATTAAGATATGTATTTTTCTAAATTATAAATATACTTTATTTTGAAATGTAAATTTTAATAAAACTTTGGTTCGGTCAGTCAGCCGATTTTTTTAAGTTTTGCATGGTTTATTTGCTCAATGCCCAGAAATATATTGCTGTGAAATCAGGTTTTCTTTAATTACATGTAAATATAAATAATAATTCATTAGTAGAGTTGTTTAATTGTAAATCACAACTATTGTGTTAGTTAAAATTTGTTACATACTCCTATAGTTAACTATAAGTGGTATTGTATTGTATTATGTTGTGAAAGGAATGGAAAGGTTGCAAGAGTCACCTTGCCCAGTAGCTGGCGAGTATGCAGGCTATATTCCAGATGCGACAGGATTGTGTGCTAAGCTGTCATCAGATTGCAAGTCTCCCGAAATCATGTACTACACTGTATCAGATTGTTCACACAATGAGATATATGAAGGTAAATCATACAGACCAAATACTGTACACTTGAGGGACATTTCTAAGTACAGTTGATACTAACATGTATTATTCTCTTCCCTTTGGTCTATTTAATAGTTGCAATCTTTATAAGGGTGTGCTTCTCACTTACGATCTATACCTAGTTAATTTGTACATTGTTCAAGTGTTAAATTGTTAAATGCTAAAATACCTTTTATTGTGAACAACCTCAGTCGAAAGCTTAAGTTACAAATCAAGTCTGTAATTAAGGATGTTTTGTGATAGACACTTAGTTTAATCTTCTATAGTGAAGAAAATAACTATATATGCTAATTGCATTGTTCATGATAATAATTTGTTTCATATGCTTGCATATATTTTTGACAACTGTACACTAATGATGGCAATAGATGACATATTGTCTCAAGAATATTAATTAATTATATTAAAAATACGTCTACTAGCATACCCAGAGATTTCACCCCCCCCCACACACACACACAAGGCCTTTTACATTTAGCAATGTAGAATGGGCTTGCTTATAATAATTCTTATAGTGAACAAGTATAACAAAATATATTTAATTAACTCTCTTGATTAAAAAAAAACCTTTGTAAATATATAATAAAACATTTATTTAAAAAAATAATAAGATTTACAGTATATTTTTTCATTACTATTTGTTGCACTAGCCCAAAGTAATAAAAATGTTGCATGAAACTATTTATCTTTCTTGATTCTTAATGTATGATAATAAATGTTAATACTAATATCTGGTGATCATGTAATTTAAGGTATTTGATTTGTAACATATTTAAAAATAGGGTTTAATACATCAGTCTCGCAAGAGATTTCATTTTTATTGTTTAAGCATGGCCAGGTGTTACCCCCTCCATTTCCTTTAAATACGTATGGTATGTTTCTTGGTTTTATGGTTCTAGCGTCTACAAACCCACAAATACACATCATATTTTATTTATTGATGATGTATATCTGGGTTTGGATTTATAATATCAATTTGGCATTTTATCGATTGACCTTAAATGCCTGTGTTGTATATATTATGTTCAACTAAACTTTTAATTCAACAATGAGAAAAACTTGACTTGATGTTTATTATAATCAATCGTTTTGTCAACTGTATTCCGATTCTTATTGTTTACAAGTAAGGAACAATTGGCCATTTTACATGTGGACGGATTGAATAGGCTTGTATTAATATTGTTATACAGCATATATGGTTATTACAAATTAAATTAACAATTTCATAATTTTATAAAACCAAAATTATTTAAGATATTGACACTCACGATGCACCGTTTTGTCGGGTAACTTTGGAAGTTTGTTAAAGACACTTACACATTTTCTCTATGTGCACCTTTGGTCACACAGCAAACATCAACGCGGCGGTCGAATTCTTTCCAAATACAAGTTTACATATCTTCATCAAATTCAGCTCAGACAAATTAACAGGAAGGGTATGAACGAAGACTTGTATTTGATATATTCCCATGGTAAAAAGGTGACAGGGTGTTAGATAAGGACTTGATAGGGGCAAACATGGGAGTGGCATGTCGTCACCTGTTGCGAGGCTAGTCCAGCGCTTTGGATGATTTTCATTGACGTACTTTCTAACCTCCCAGTGCCAATGGGACAGTGGTGCTACCATCTGTTGGGAAATGAAGCTCTCACTGTCTTCATGCAGTTTTAGTAAACATCCTATTTTCAGCGTTAATTCAACATTATACTTTTGTGGGAAAGTTAACAAACATAAGTGAGTTTCATTATCTTAAATAATTTTGGTTTTATAAATTGTTAAAACTGTCTATCTCATTATTTGTAATAACTTGATATAATTAGTGATTCATCTGTTGATTTCACAACAGACTTAAAATAAATTCAAATGTTGATAATATGTTCAAGTTATTTAACTTATAATACAACATATCTTGCTTGGTTCTAAGGAACCAAAGATTTATATTTAGAGTTTTAAGAAATTAACAAAATTTAATCATAACATGGTTTTTGCAGAGTCATAGGAGATTATCTTTAATGATTGATTCTTAGGATCAAGATTTTGTTACTAAAGTATCTATTAAAATTAAGTTACAGTAAAATTTAATCTGCGTTTTTTGAATACATTCTGTTTTAAAACAAATTTCTGGTTGAGAAATGGGTATTTAGTTTTAATATTAGCCAAGTATAATCAGGTCTGACCCCCTGTAATTTCCAACTCACATTTCCATAGATGCACTAATCTTAATACACATACCTACACACTTACCCATATGCTTTATTTACACACAAACATATAAATGTGTTGTTTATAAGATTTATAAAACGTTGAATAATCAGACAGTATTGCTTGTGAATAGCAAACACCTTACGGTTCCGAAACTGTGTACGTTCAAATATTTTGTTACAGGATTTTCCTAGATAACTCTCATACAAACAACTAACTCTAACAGTGATTTTGTTTTGTGTGTATTGAACTTGTCCGGTGGTGAAATGTAAGTGAAAGGGATCACTGTAATGTGGGCTCCACTGTTATGTCTTAATGTATATGCTGTAATGTGCTAGATATTTTATTGAAATTGTAGGTTGTTAATATTCACAGCTTCTATTAACCTTGTAGGGAGTCGGAGGCATGGGCGAAAGCATCGCCAGATTGGCACCAGAGTGTTCCGCATCAGTGATCCTCGTACCACCACCTCTTCTCCTTCCTTATTCTCTCATTCTACTACATCCTTATCACACCTGTCTGCTGGCTCAAACCAACATGTGACTGTGACTAATCACTGGACAGGCAGTCAGAACAATTTAAATGATTCTTACAAGACAGAAATTTATAGGAATTACAACAATAATCGTAATCCCTACCAAATATCTGAGCAAAAGGAACACTCTACATCTGGATATTTCCTTGTCGGAAATTCTTCTCCACAATATCCAACAGCCTATAGAAACCTGGAAAGACCTAATAGTAAAAGCCCACCCCAGACTAATGATTATTCTGATGAAGTTTATGACCCATGGGCATTTTCTAAAACTCATAGCCAGAGGTACAATCAGACATTCACAAGTTCCACACCCTTATATCACGCCCCTAGCTATTCTTCACTGTTTGATAATATTCCTGAAAATTCTGAACATAATAGTAGGGGGCCATATTCTTCTTTTTCAACATATAATGTTAATTCAGAACCTTCTTCACACAATACAGACTATTCTGATAAAAGAAATTTCAATTATGCATTTAAACATGACTCTTCAAATTCAGATTCACAGTTCCATCAAAGAAATCTTAATGTTCGAGGAGATAATATTTATTATGGTAATAACGAAAGAAGCCACGGAATTGAAAATGGTGTTCATAGAAACCCATATCAAGATATTCCTTCAAGCACCGTATTTACAGATCCAAATTTTTCATTCAATATTGGATTCAACAATAACAATCAAGGAATATTTCATGTGCCTAAAATAAGTCCAAATACAAACCTTCAAAATCAACCCCATTTTATGTCTAGCTCCAGGGAGCGTGTTAACCCCAACATGCCATCCAATAGGAATTTTCCTAGACCCCCTTATGCGTATGACCAGACACAGGCTGGTGGTGGTTACTACACTAAAAGTGCTACTCCAATCGAACAAACCAATTACTATGGAACACCTTTGGATGCCACACCTGATCAAATAACAAGAAACACATTTAGGAATCAAATGGGAAATCCAGAAAGACAATTTCAAGATTCTGGTTACCCTAACACTGTAATTAGACAAGGATATGATCAACATGATAGCCCTGGAACTGGAAGAAATGTTCATACAAATCAATTTTCCTCCTCAAATCATAACAGTGACCCAAGAAATCCCAATATCCACTTCCCAAGTAATAATAATGTTAATCATGATATATCTGCAACACCATCACAAATTCAAAATACACGATTTAATCATACAAGACTGGGTTTTTCTTCTCCTCAATACAGCCAGCATTCTTTGCCTGTACATCAAAATAGACGCCCTGCAACACCATCTCCCGTGTCAAGGCCCCTTTCCGTTCCCTTTCCAAACATTAGTCCTCTGAGTCACAGATCGAGTGCCACTCCTAGATCCACTGAAAGAGAAGGTAGTCCAATCCCATAAGCTATTCTCACTGGATTACAGTGCGATTTCACTTGCATTTCTGGATTACTACGCAATGCACTTTGTACTTTCTTGTCAAATTAGCACTCATTTGAATTGCATTGTATTTTGTGTGTGCGAGTATTCATTGATTTTAATCACTTGGCTTTGATATTTTTAAGCAAAAATGTATATTAAAAATCCAGGATTTGAAATTAAATATTTATTGGTTCTGGTTCTTGTTCCGGTTCTTCCAATAAACATTTTAAGATTATGGTTCTGGTTATATAAAAATAAGAGTTATTGTTCTTTTTGGTTCTTAATTAGGTTCCAGTTCTTTCAGTTTTTTATTTAATAATTATGGTAACATTATAAAACTCTTAAATAGAAAAAGACATCAAAAAAATCACAACAAATTAAAAGTTATCTATATAAAAACAATAAAAAGGAATACACAAAAAAATCCAGAGAAAAGAAAACATATAGTATTTGTAAAACGAATTAAGCTTAAGGGCACTAAACTCAATTTTAAAAAATTATTTAAAAACCGATAAGTACCTTTATAATATACATATATTAATTCAAATTCTGGTTCTGGTTCTTATGCAATCTATTCTTAGGGTCTCTGTTCCGGTACTAGTTCCTTAAATCTAACTGTTAATTTTGGTTATCAGTTCTGGTTTGACTCCCTGTTAATAACACTATTATCATTTCATTTATGGCTCTATTCTATGACAAATATAATAAACGAGTGCACAAATTTTTTATCTAGAGTAAGTCATGTTTCTTACCAATCATGATGAGCATCATGAGTGTAAATATTTTAACTTACAATAATTTTTAGAACAGCCATTAGACTATAAAATGGGTTTCCCCTCTCCATCCACATTAATGCGGGTACTCTTCCAAATTCCTAACACATTAACATAATTAGTACATGTGCATATAACCCAAATGGGTTGTGAGATGTAGTGCTAAAAAGATATCTTACCGTATGTTAAGTCTGACTGTTGAATAAATGACATCTTTAACATAAGCAGAGATACAGTTACATATATCTGCAAAAATAATAATATTGTGGGCTTTGTTTGTTTCTTTAAACCTTCCTCTTCACCTGGATGTAAATTAATGGATAACTTAAAAATCAAGAGTAGTGATAAGTGACAACAATAAAACAACAACTTATATTTGACTTCAACTCTGTCTCATATGTTTCAAGCTTCGTTTTGACTTCATTTCACATTTCAATAACTGGTACAGTGCACCACACAAACTTTCTCCCGCTTTTATCTTAAAATAGACGTTTACTGAATTATTTGTGAAACAAATGACAATATGACAATACCAAGCACAAATTTATAAGATGCAACATATATATTATTCTAAATTGTGCTTGGTATTGTCATATGGTGTGGTATTTCTGGTACCTTACTTAAAGGTACCACAGTTATGGTGTCATATGTGAGATTTGAGCCCATACTGTATCTATATAGTAGAAGCATAGTTCTTCAATCAAACAAGGTGTCAAACTTATTGCTCTCTTGTAAAATTTAAATTATTTTACTTCCAATATGTTTGTTAGCCCAGAATAATGCATCTATTACATAGTGACTACATTTTGTAAACCTATTTAACTTGACTTCTGACAAACGTCAAATATAATTTCCTCCATCACACCTGTTATCCTAACTAAATAGTATTTTGTATAACTGCGGGCTAGTTTGTATCTTTCATGCACTGTACAAACTTGGTAGGTATATTTGGTAATGGCCTATCTTCTACTTCTACTTCTACTTCTCTGTGGTGCATGGAGCACTTTGCATTATCATTCAAGCTTATTTAACCTTCACATAAAGATGAACTTTTTTAGAATATTGTTTGGTATCCACCTTTTCATCACACACATATAATTCAGAATGGATTTCCATTTTTGGATGTTTGCATTGCACAGAATGAGTTTTATTCACAATCTTTACACAGTGTAATGAGAATGGTTAAAAACCTAAAACCTATGAGAATAAAAGTATTAGATTTGCTCTGTTTTTAATTTTAAACATGTACATATTCAGTCATGTTTAAACTAATAAAAATACCAATCTGTTAATATGTTTCACAAATTTATACTTCAACCTGATAAACTATATATTTTAGATTCTTGATATCAAAACAGTAATATGTAATCATAAGCCTACATTTACTCAATTATTATCCTCCGATTAAAAAATATATTCCCATAGGATGATTGTTTTATTATCACATACAAATTAACTATCAGACATAATCAGCAATTTCAAGACACCTCATTTACATAAAGTACAAGCTATGTATGAACTATACATGAAGGTCATAAATAAATCCATGTTAGAACAAACACTAAAAGTATCGTATCTAGTGAGGCCAACTGACCAACAAAATCAACCCTCAGCTAAGTTTGGCGTTACTATACAACTTTTTAAACAATATCGTTCAATGTTTGTTCATATTAATAATATAGATAACTTTTCAATAGTTCCAATAATTAAAAAAAAACTCATGACATGGGTTTGTTGTGCACAAAAATGTTTTCTTAACATGCTTCATAGCTGAATGATTGTGTGAACGTTTGTGTTTGTTTGAATTTTAGAACGTGAATACAGGTGTTTGGGTCAGTGGGAAGAAAATGGTAGGATGTTTACTTATACACAGCGAAGAGATGTGGGCTCATTTGAGTGCTTTGTGGGGTCCATCTTGTCAGACACAGAAATCTTCATAAAAGAAGCTGGAGATCACTGCCAAAGAGATGTTGATCCAATGCAACATGGAATGAAGCTCTCAAGGCTAGGTAACACAATTCCTCACTTAATATATAGTTTAGTACCGGTAGTGCAACTTCTACAGTATTATCTTCAACAAATGAAGAGGCTGTGTATTATGAATACTATTTATCAACATGTTATGAGCTCTCCAAGAATAAAGGCTCTAGCTAACGTAGTATCTACGTGTTACTCTGAGCAATTTATTGCCAGAGCCCTTGTTTCTAAGACACAAGGTATGTTGCGACTCTCAACTGGGATAAGTTGCGTGCCCCAAAAAATATCAACAATAGGTTACTTAGTGCAGTTAGAACTTGAAATGATATATATACATATACATATATAGACTGTTAGAAACTTATCAGATCATTCTTATGTATCTATGCCTGAATTTTAGATTTAATAAATACCAATGGCTCTAATAAGTTTGGGTTGTCAGTCGTATGACTATTGAGTGAAGATAATTCAATCTTTTTTAAAATTTTGTGTTTTACCTTCCATTTGTATTTTTGTAAGGATTATTTAAAAAGCCAAAGTGTTTCTATTAAGTTATCATATCTAGTCACATGTCTAAAAATGAAGTGGCCCAGTGGCTAAATAATTTTATAATGGAAATTGATAAAACTAAAGAAAAAGGAAAAATAAACTAATAAGAGTAAATGTGATGAAGAAAGCCCAACAAGGGAAAGAGGAAAGATGTGGGAAGAATCCAATGCACAAAGGTGACATCTTCTTCCTTTCTTCTGTCTTCTATAGTAGAAGTAGTCACACACACATTTTAACACAAACACTGGATTAGATTACTCCATTTGGAATCCAGTGTTTGTGTAAAGTTTATTCCCTCTTTTGTGTTTGATAAAGGCAACAATGCCGAAATATTATTATATTTGTGTTTAAAATGTGTGTGTGACTACTTCTACTATAGAAGACAGTCCCTAGGTGGGCTTTCTTCATCAAATTTATTCTTATTCTTAGTAGTTTATTTTTCTTTATTTTCATCAATTTCCATATCTAGTCACAGGGAACTATTTTCATTTAACTTAATCTGATCTCTCACCTCTATATAGTTACTACAAAAAATGTTTAATGTATGGTATCTCTCCAGAATATAAGTTCATTCAAAATATTGTTTTAAACAAACTATTGTATTCATTATAATCTGAAATACTCAAAAGCAAAATATTTGTAGGCCCATGTTTTGGGAACCATCCAAATACAGCTAGACCCGCCAAAGCACACCCAACCAATTCTTGGCACAACAACAAACACTTGTCCAGTCCTGAACCAACGAAACCTTGGAAACCCATAACAGGTATGTTTTGGTCGGTACATATTTTGCATTAACCTCAACCTTCCAATCATCAAGTCAAATTAAAAGTGAGCTCAAAGATTTCAGGTATACCTTGGCTCATATCTTTTGATCATGGTGGGGGATTTTAAGTGTAAATTTAATATACGGTACAATATACAAGTTATTAAAATACAATATAATAAACAAGAAGTCTCAGGTATATTAATAGCTTTAAAATACTCTATAGCCTACCTGTGCTAATTGTAAGATGCTTCTCTTTAGATTAAGAGCCATGAGTAAATGCGATAATTTTTACCATCAGCTTTTTGAAAAATAGCTTTTAGAAAATAATTTTTAAGAAACTAGAACATAGTTTACTACATCAAAGTGCATACGTCTCCAAACGGATCAATAAAATAATTATTTTACTGAGGGCTTAACATTCACCAAATTCACAGGTAATTAATAATATAATTATTCTATTATTTAAATTGGAAACGGCACACGGCTGAAATGGTGAAAAGTGCTTTCACTTTAATAATAAAAACTGACTCAAATGAAGTGTTCTGTTCCAGTTTTTCCATTCAATATTTGTTTTCATTGAACATTATTTAATGAACTAGCAGAAGTACCAGGCCTTGCCTATGGCTTCTAGGTGCACATGTTTGTATACAAGGGCTACTAATTTTAAAATGTCAGCCATCTGCGTTTGGTAAATATCACGCAACTCTTCATTTCATTATTATAGATAAGTAGGTAGTACCCCACTGCATGTCCCACTGAGAAAAACTTTAGTCCCAGTAGCCTCAAGTGCATATGTCCCACCTTGCACCATTAGTGAAAAAGAACTTAAATCACTGGTGATGTCGTCCTTGGCCCTATTGAACCTGAGGTCATTGACTCTGTGTTGCGATCCTGCCCATTTTACCCTGTTTGATATTTTGGTTCAAATCCCTGAGAGGACATTGTTATGTTATTTGTGGCTATTGGTTCCTTTTTTATTTTGTTTTGGGAGGATCTATGTTGTTTATCATTGGAAGCTAGTCATGTACTGAGAGCTAATGGAGGCTTAGTCAGCACCATTTTAATACCTGCAACAAGAATGGTGGCCGTCACTTTGAGCAACTCTCCTGATTACTTCTAGAAGCTATCCTGGACTAACAATCTGTTAGGGGGAGAAGCATAGATTATATTAAAATGATGAAATAAGCTTTATGTTCAAAATATTAGATGTAGTGATATGGACAGAACATTTTTGGCAAATGATGATTTATAATAAACTATTTGTTTAATTACAGCTCCTCCGAGAGGAACAATTTCTGGGAAAAGCAAATCTTCACATTTGTGCTTTCATGGGAGCATCATGGTTTTCTGGACAATTGGAACCACATTTATAGTTTTAGGTCCGCACTGGTTCTTAATACCATAATCAACATGTTAAACTTATATATGTTTAACAAAAACATTTGTTGTGAGAAACTTTAATGCTCAACTGGAAGAAGAGGCCATAATTATTGATACAGATTATTTTTGTATGTTTCACATGGTTCAGTGATCTTTTAAAATAGGTAGGCCTACTATTTATTTAAAATGTAATGTTATATTTTTTCTGTCATTGTTCAGTGAAGAAATGGGACTGTAAGTTACTCCATAGGTTTGACCAGAAAATAAGACAAAGTTGTTTGGTATGGCCTCGTATTGGACACACAATATTTATATATTCTATGAATAGTTGAAGTGTTGGGGTAGGCCAAGAAATAGCCTCGCAGTTAAATATAGTGAGATTTACCATATTTATACAATGGTAATACACAGTTTGTAATCACATGTACATTTTAAATTTGTATAATCTTTGTACACAATGATGCAGTAAGACCATTTTGAACTATCTTCGGAGAGTACGGTAGTTTGTATTATATTATGGTTAAGTTAAATTAGTAGATTAAGATTTCTATTTATGTAAGGCATTCAATTAAAACTAATTATAGAACCAAGCTAGAGTATTCTTGATATTATTCTAGATAATGTTGATATTTTATATAAATAGTAAGTTCTTTGAAAGAGAGCATGCAATGTATAGTTTAGTTGTGTATATCTTGTATATAGTTTTTAAAACTGATACCCTTCATTAAAGGTTATAAGGATGGAGAGTAGGTGGAGGGAGGAATGAGAAGGTCAAGTTAAAGAAACTGCACCAGCATTGCCTGGAGAACAATCCTGTGAGCAAAACATCTTCTGTGTAACAATTTAAGGTTATACTAAGCAATAAACGAGTAAAGTGACTGTGGTTTGTACTTAATTTGGAAATTTTAAATATGTTTTAGCGGTGAATTATGTGTTATTACCAAAGTAGGCTGGCCTTACTAAAATTACCATATAACATTTTATACTTGCTGGACCACATTGTGCCTAAGATACTTCACAGTATGTGATATAAGATCATTGAATACAGTACAGTAAAATGTATTGTGCTATAGAACAAAATTGAGGAAGCACATATTTTAGCTCTTGGTTATACATGTGTCAACTTCTCAAGAAGTATTTTGTTCTGTGCACAAAAATCCAGAAAGAGGTACTGTAGTCTAAGTATGTAAATGATATATTTAATACTAGTACTAATTTGTCTGCTATGTATTGACTATGTTTTGATGTGGAACTCACAATCCTCCCTAGTTCCTCCCACTGTGATAATTGTGACACTTAAAACCAAAAATACCTTTAGTTCACGTTAGTTAGTGTTGGATGCCTGTTCCACTTGTATCATAATACCGGTATTTACTTTATTTATTTTAAGCAATGCATCTTTCTTCTCATTTGGGCTACCTTTATATTCGCTCTAGTTGAGTCGGGATGAGGTAGAGAGAATTTAGAGGAAATGTACCTGCAATTGCATGGGGTGGAGTGGCAAATCATTTAGGAAAAACCAGCCTCAGTACACCTGAACAGGATTCAAGCCCCAATTTCACTGTCATCAGCAATGCAGTCTTTACAGAGAATGATGTCTTGGAGCATGTGATAACCGTTGCAGGTATTTTTACTTGAAAATTGACAAATAACAGAAGTATCAAACCCGGTGCTTAACTATTCAATGCTTTACCAGCGAGTTAACTAGGTTAATATCTTTCTTAGGGTAGTTTTTTACTATTATTTGAGACCCAAGTCTAAGACAACATGTTAAGGCTATTGAGAACTACACTCTCGGTTATTAGGTTGGGAGATTGGAGATTCACATTTCCTCAACCCCCCTTTCAAATAATAATAATAATAACAACAATGGAAACAATCTTATTTTTGTTGCCAATGGTTTACAGTATAGATTTTATTGTAATTGTGAATTGTGTATTATAATTATACATATATATGTTTATGAAAAAATACATTTTTACATTCTCAAACTATTCATTGTCATTCATTATGCCATTAATTCTTGAACCTAAAATAATAAGAAGCTCCAGATATTAAAATAGTTTTTTGAAGGTATGAAAAAAAGGGGAATAGTGTTTAAATAAACAAACAAAGACAAAGTGACAGTAAAATATGTTGTATACATTATGTTCAGTCTTTAAAGCTGTTGATATAAGGGTTTCTGATTTAATTATCAACAAGAGATAAAACATTTTCAATGAATTTTGACTTGTCTCATTTGCTAAGTAGTAAATTAATGTTGAGATTGATTGCTGTGTTTGTTCTAGAGTTGGATTGTGTTGGTTATGGNGGGGGGGGGGGGGGGGGGATAAATATACAATAGATGAAACATTTAAGGCGCCATACTTGCCAGAGATACTGCATGAGCAATGGCAACCACAATCATAACACAAGTAAAACAATTGAGGAATGAAATCAAGGGCATAGTCGGGGAGGTGGGTGGGTTTGGGGGTTCAAACCTTCCATGAAATTTTATGAACAAAATATATATTACTTTATTTATGACCCGCCTCGGTGGCGTAATTGGCTAACACACTAGTCGTGTTGAGCTCGACTGCTGAGGACGGGGAGATCGAGGTTCGAATCTCGGTCGGGTGAACTGGGAGTGGTTTTTCCTAAATGGTTTTCCACTCTCCCTCCACGCAAATGTGGGTTCACTTCCTCTAATTCAACCTTCCCAATTCCTAATCCATTAGGGTAATTAGTACTTAAAGCGTATAACTTGAATGGGTAGTAAGACGTGGTGCTAATATTATTATTTTTTACTTTATTTATGGCTTAAACAATATCAAAATTAAGGTACAAGTCCAATTAGGGTGCTGTGTTATCATAAAAAGCACTTCAGTGAGCTTCTAGAGGTGTTTAATATCTAGAATTTGTTCTAGCCTCCAGCAGTTAGGGGGCTATGTTGCCATAAAAAAACACTTCAGATAGCTTCTAGAACTGTTTATCATTTATAATCTTTTCTAGCTTCTGGCAATTGGGGAATGTGACCACCAAACCACCCCTGAAATTATTGGCTGGCTACGGCCTTGCATGAAATAATAATTTACTTTCCAACACTTACCCTTAACTTATGGTTATTCAGCAAAGGCTGTTCACAATTATTAAGAAGAGATACTCAAGCGAAACCTAACTCCCCCAAAAAGCAATATGGTTTTCTCTTGACCAGGGTTTAGGTAATATATCTGACGTCATCTCGTTAGTTGGCAAATAGTTTATCTGAATAGTTTTGTTTTGAACATACTTTCTTAAAAAATGATGACGAATGTCTATATGCCTAGATCTTTGGTTTGTAATATCATTTTTTCCCAAGTGAATAGCTACCTTACCATCACAAAAGGTCACGGACAGTCCAAGCCTCCCAAGTTCCAATTCTTTGATTAACGTTCTAAGTCACATGACCTCCTGAGCAGTGAAGCCAAGTGCCATGTATTCAGCTTCAACAGTTCTCAAGGTAACTGTTCCTTGTTTATTTCTATACCAGGAAACTAGACCGCCCATAAACTTAGAACTACACCCTGTTACCGAGTGTCTGTTGTTGTTTTCACTGCCCCAGTTGGCATCATTTCTAAATAAGAATATTTACTGTAATGTAATTTTAAATCTTTAGTGCCTTGTAAATACCTAGGGATATGTTTAATAGCAACCCAATGACACGTTAATGGATCAATATTAAATTGACTTATAGAATTTACAGTGTGAGCAATATCTGGTCTGGGTATCTGACAAAATTATAACCGGCTACCAACTGTCTGTTGATAAGGAATTTTATCACTACACTTTTCACTTTGGTCATCACACTCAGCACTTTCAATAAACTTCACTGCATCTTTAGATGATCTTCGAAGTTTAACTCCTACTTCCATTGGGGTTGCTATGAGTTTGCAGTTGGCCATTCCAAATCGTTGGAGAATCTTGTCGATGTAGGGTCGCTGGCTGATCCACAACATTGTCCTTTAAGCTGCTATCAATGGTAAACAGGAGCAGGTCATTGATATAAATAGCAATGATGATGACTCTCTTGATTAATTGTTTGAAATAAATGCATGGGTCCGCTTTAGACTGTTCGAATTCCATTTGTGTGAGAATGTAATGCATGCAACGATTCCAGCAGCTACCACTTGGTTTGAACCCGTACATGCCACTTTTCAGTCACCAAAATTTATTGGTTGGTTTATTTTCAATCTCATCTGGGGGTTGTACATAAATCTCCTCATCGTGTAATCCGTGCTGGTAAGCGGTCTTGACGTCCACGTGGATGATTTCTATACTTTCTTTAACAGCCAATGCCTATAATTACCTTAGTGAAGAATATTTAATAACTGGGGAAAAGAAATCTTCATAATCTATCCTTGGTTGTTGGCTGCATCCCTTCACAACTAGACTTGCCTTATATTTCGGTTGATCTTGAATACCCACTTTGTTTTGAGACACGTTTTATCTTTGGGTAAGTAGGCCCATTCTTAAGTTTTATTGGTCTAAAAGGATGCTAATTCCTCACCTATAGAAGCATGTGGGCTTGTTAATGCTTCCCTTGGCTCTGATGGCTCACCATTTTCTGCAACAAGGTAAGTCATAACATCTTGATCATTCTTAGGTCTCCGAACACGGAGAGTGGTTCAAGAGTTTCTTCTGTTTCTCTATCATAAAGGAAACAAAAAAATTCACCCCTATGTGCTATCACCAGTGCCTTCCTCCTGATTTTCATTTGTGTTCTCGCCCTGAACTTCATTAGTGTCTTCTTCCTGGTTTTCATTTGTGTTCTCTTCAAGATCTTCATTTGTGTTATCTTCCAGATCTTCCTTTGTGTTCTCTTCCTGGTCTTCATTTGTGTTTAGGTTAATTAATAGAGAAATTGAGGGCCTGCACGCCTATTATTTAATATTTGTTCCGATCATTTTGTTTTCTAGGAAGTTTACATAGTTACTGATGGCTATTTGATTGGTGGTTGGGTCAATTAGACCATATCCGTCCGTGTTTTCACAATATCCCATGAATATTAATATATCTTCTCAATTGGTATCGGCGCCATGGTCTCACATTCAAATACCTTGAAATGACTCAGGTTTGGTTTCTTTGAGTGCCAAGCCTCACATGGAGTCCATTCTTGGAGAGCTTTCGTTGGACTTCTGTTATTTAGGTAAACAGCAGTCGTGACTGCCTCGGCTCAATAATGTTTTAGGAAGGTCTGCATCTTTCAGCAGGCATCTGAATTTCTCTACAATTTTCATGTTAGATCTTTCTGCGACTCCATTTTGCTGCGGTGAGTATATTACAATTTTTTGTGTGTTTGATACCATTTTCTTTCAAGAAGTTTGTCATCCTCCAGTTGAACTATTCTGTTCCGTTATCTGAGCGTAACACTTTTATTATTTATTTAATTGGTTTTCCACTAGGGCACAATACTCTTTGAACTAATCTGGGACTTGGTCCTTGGATTTCAAAATATAAACATTGGTATATCTTTTGCAGTAATCTACAAGGATGAAGCCATACCTATTTCTTCCTCTAACAAACTGGTCTCCATCGGCCCGTATAAGTCTTTGTGGGCTAGCTCTAGAGGTTCCTTGGCTCGAAATTTACTCCTCTTAAAAGGTTGCCGACTACGCTTTCCCAAAATACATATCTCACAGGGATCCATATTGCTCTGGATTGTTTCAACTCCAGTACCCATGTCATTTAACATTTCCATACTTTTTCCATTTAGGTGACCCAATCATCCATGCCATAAGTCCTTTGGCAATGCCACGGCATAATCCCAGTGGGGAGAAGATATGTCTAATTGATAAATGCCTCCTCGTTCAGTTTCTGTGGCCATAAGATCCCCACCATTGTTATAAATCTTGCCTCCACGTCTATCAAAAACGATTTTGTTCCCTTTCTTGACTATTTTACTTATGGATAATATATTTGTTATGATGCCCGGTACGTAACGAACATCCTATGCTTTGACCATGTACTGCAAAGTGTATGTTCACACTTCCTCTAGACTCACATTTGATAGGTTCTCCATTAGCCGTGAAGACTTCCACCTCACACTTTTTGGATTCCTTAAGTTCTGATTGCTTATGAGGTGCAGTGACGTGCAGGAATCCAAATTCCATCGTTCTCTTTCTTTCGACGCGTTCAAATTCAAACACGCTAGGATTGCACTCGAGCCCTTCTTTTTAGCTCGTTTATAATTATTTCCACCGTTTTTCTGTTTTCTTCGGAAATTTACTGCAAAATGATCATTCTTGTTACAATTGTAACATCTTTGAATGTGAGTTTGTTGCCCTGCAGGTTTGGTTACATGTGAGTAGTTCTTATTGGTCCCGCTCGGGCGTGATATGTTCTGTTGGCAGCTGTAAAGTGCCGTTTCGGTAGATTTTTGTTGGACCTTTTTGACGTCTTGTAGTAACTATACCTTTATTGCGTCTGCATTGATCGGCATACCCGAACTTTCAAGAGCCATGATCGTAGGCTTATATTCTTCAGGGAGTCCTACCAGTGATGAAGTCCTCTTCCGTTAATCCATTCCTCTTAAATGTCGAACTTGATATCTCGGAGACGTTGATCTGTTGACACAATTTGATTGACATATTCTTCAACAGAATTACAGTTATCAATCTAGTCGAGCTAGATTCAATTGTCTTAATAATCCCACTTTCCGAGTCAATCCTGTATCTTTAAATAGTGTTTGAATAGTGTTCCAGGGTTCTACTGCTGTTGTACATTTCTCTACGTGGTGGATTAGGTCCTTTTCCACAAGTAACTAAATTTTAGATAGTAGGGCCTTTCTGTCCTTATCCTTAACTTCTTCGGGTTTTACATCACCTTCCACTAGGTTCCATTCATCCTCCAACTTTAAAAAGGCTTTCATGTGAAATTTCCATGTAGAATAGTTTTCCCGGTATCTTGAGTTTTTCAACAAGGCTTAACGCGTTAGCCGCCATGTCATCTTGGACTTAACATTTTTAGAATATTTATGTTCACCTACCGATTTCGCGATTATCTACCTTAATTAGTGCACCTAGGCTCATAACCAATGTTGGATATAAGGTGGACAAATATACACGTGTATTACACTTTGTTTATGTAGAATATACTCTATTTGTGGAATAGTCTACAATAGATGAAACATTGAAGACGCCATACTTGCCGCTTGCCAGAAGGTACTGAGCAATGGCGACCATAATCATAACACAAGACAAACAGTTGAAGCATGAAATAATAATTTACTTTCCAACAAATTGAGATACGCCTTTAATAAACTTTAAAGGCAATCAAATATATAGCACAGGAGCTAGGCGCGAGACACTGCACATGTAATAATGGTAATCACTTTCTGTGATGTAGGACCGTTAATGTTGACCCTCAGAGCGTGTTCTCATTTCTAGATGGACTGGTGTGTTGTTTAATATTAATTGTGGTATGTTCTGCTGCCGTGTTCCAAGATATCCAGGTGTGTAATGACACATATCTAACTCCTATGCAACCTGTTGTACATACATACTTGACAGCTTTGCTCTCCAGGAGCTGTACTCCAAAACTTTGAACACAATTTAATGGTATTAGCGTAGTTTTCCGGATGTAGGCATGAAGAGATTTTGTATAACTTTTGGTCCAAACAAACTATATGTGCTGTTTGGGCTATGAGTTTCCAAACACCCTGTTTATGATTTGAAACAATAAATAAAGTATCTATACAATGGTGTATTTTTTTTGTACCTGAAGCCCTCTTGTTGTTTGTTGGTTTGGTGATGTTTATGAAACCCTTTTAGCCACTTAGTCACTTGTAATCTACAGGTGTCTGTTATGTTACAATCCGAGGTGATCTAAATAAAGAACAATGTCCTATACCACTCTTTCCCATCATGTTCAAACAAGCACTATGATGTTAGACTAATATAATTAAAGTGATTGGAGTTGAACTGTGGTCCTGCCCGCGTGGAAGCCAGAGGGCAAGACCACCTGACTTGCCCTCTAGCACCACACACGGCAAACCCAGAGGTCAAGAGCACACGGTGACGATATAGGGACATCGTACTCTACAATATTGAACTAGTAGTAAAATAATAGTTAAAAACAGTTTGCACAACTGGAAATATTGCTTTATTTGCCCTAGAATGACACAATGTAGATACATATAGGATTGAAAACAACACATAAATAATAAGCTTTGTATTGGTATTGTTCATAATAGCTCATTATCTCCATATTGAACTGGTTTAAATCAAACTGCTGCTACAACAACAACCACATAATAATGATTGTAATAATTAGAACAACCCCTCGCCTCCCCCCAAATTTTATCATCAGAATAGACCTTGTAACTCAACAGTGAAACCTTCCATGACAGTTTGGAAATTATTGGTATATTTTATAAAGCTGCTTACAAATGAAGGGTACAGAAGAAAAACATTTTCCAAGACAACTTCTATGTATCAAACCCCATAAGGACCCGAGCTTGCGCAGACATTAATGTGTTTCTTCTGCTGTAAAAAATATTAAGAAAGAGAATGACTTATCATTGACATGACACAAAAAATGAAAGATAAATCAGTACCATCACATGCTGAAAACCATAATCTGGTGTTTAATCAGTGAATTACACCACCAAGGTGGTCAAATCCTTCAACAAAGAGCTCTGAAACCCTTCACAGTTAGGGATATGAGAAGTGAACCTTCAATAACCTAATACAGGCACACCTCAACCCTAGGTATTCCTACCCGTGTATGTAGTTGCGGCCAAAGCATTCGCAATTAATAGAGCCTTTTTTTATGGCAGAAAAAAATCTTTATGGTGATCAATAATTTCAGTAATTGATAGATTTATTGGTATTTGAGTTTTCCCTAACCAAAAATCATACCATATTGTTGATTCAGATAAGAAGTTATTCATGGCATAATATTTTAGAATATCTGTTGCTAATTTGTCAAAAACTTTATTGCTGGTATTTTTCATTTGTTGGGGATGCAACTTAAATAAACTAAATGTTTCTTTATGTTTATCTGAAAATCGGGATTGCAATGAAGAAATGAAATAATCTAGTATGGAATAAAAATTGGTCGTATATAATATTCATTTATATAGTCATTACATTAGGATGATTTGCTCTTGAGCGTAGTTTTTTTGTCTTGTCTTGATATTGAAAGCTCAACATTTATTTCATCTGCAATATTATTAGCAGTGTATATTAAAAAATTGATACCGAGTTTTCTTTAAGCTGAATCAGAATATTTCCATTGCCTGGTTTACAGGTTTTGTAAAATTATCTGTGAATATTTATTCATCGAGTTTCGCACAGCATAGGAATATTCAATACAGTAGCTCTTCTCATGGAACTTTCTCGGAAATAGTCAATAATGGCTTTTATTGTACCAACTACATTTCGGATACCTCATAAATCATTTAAATCATGCACCACTAAATTGAGGCGATGGGAGAAACAGTGTACGAACATTGCTTTCGGATACATATTTCTAATTTTTGTTTGCACGCCTCCTTCCTTTCCTGCCACGGCAGAGCAACCATCATACCCTTGGCCAACTAAAATTTCCACATTCAGCTTGAAATTCGAACATGCTTTAGTAATTATTTCTGAGGATATACCTTCGGCACTATGATCTAAGACAGGCACAAATCCCAAATTTATTCTCTGATATTCGTTTCTCCGTTAATATACTCAAAAAATCTAACTCCTAGAGATAATTTATATATCCCTGCAATATCGGTCGTTTCATCAGACAAAATTGAAAATCCAACAGCAGCATTAGCAGTGGCCCACATGCAATCTTGAATTATGTTCCCGCAAATATCACTAATTTCATTTTGGGTTCTCACGGAACAATATTTTGCATTGTTGCTGCATGCTTCCAAGTGGGTTTTTAAAATATTATCCCTTGCTTCAACTCTAAAATGTAATACATTTCCTGTGGAGTTTAATTTGCCTCAAAGAGGAATGTCATTTGTTCCTCAAAAACTATTGTCGACACGGTTTAAAACATATATATTTTCATTCTACAGTAGTAGGCCTATAGCATTATTTATCTGTAAATTTATCGGCAATTGTTTTCCTTCTGCACGACGTTATTGGCTTCACTCTTGGAATTTATATGAGTTCGTGAGGCTTCGTGAACGTCTTTATATTTTACAAATGCCATAGTAATAAATGCCCCTTGATATTCTCTTTTTACTTTTTACGAAAATAACACGTAAAACTTACATAAAGCACCTTTTAAATACTCTGATTATGCCAGCCAAGGTTTATACTAAAATAACCACTCATGACGAAGAGCCCTATTGCTACGAATTGAGTAAAAAAAATGTAAACCAATCATGAGATATATTCTAGAGATAGTTACGAAACATTTTTATAATTATACCAACAATATACTACTGTAACAAGAAAGAAAAAACTTCTTGAAATTATGACGACGCTACAGCGCGTAATGTATATTATTGTATTGTATGTAGTATATATCATATTTAGAATTGATCAATCTGTAATTTAATGAAAAGCACATAATACAGGGAGGATTATTATTATTAGCACCGCGTCTTACTACCCGTTCGGGTTATACGCTCTTACGCTAATGTGTAATGGTAGGGTGATTATGAGATGAAATGAAGGACCTACAGTTTAACGTGGAATCCGAACCACGGTGGAGGCCTGGCATTCCCCACATTCACAAGATAACTTGTCAGAGGTGAGGGAAGGGTTTGGAAATCAGATAAATCTCTGCCGGGACCGAGGATTGAACCCCGGCCACCAGCATAGAAGTCTGACACCTTACCCCTAGACCACCAGGTCACCGACAGGGAGGAAAGTGCCCCTTCTTTCAGCCCCCTGCGGTCACCCATGCCTGTCCATGGCACATTTTGCACATGCCTTAATTCGGACCTGGTTAGAGCACCCTACTAATGCATTTGTGCACGTGAGATAACTCAAGGTTAGCGTTTTTATAGATTGTTCTAAATGCTGATACTATGCTTTGGTATGCTGTTTAGTAACATACGTATATTATAAATACTCCCATATAAACAATTATTTAAATTATCTTCAGTGAACTAAAGAATATGATAGGGTTAATATTACTGCTAGATGTCAAAGCTTTCATACAGTATCCCCAGTTAATTTTTATTAATTAATTTGTATATGGGATGAGATATAATTGTTTTCCATTGAATTAATAAACATTGTCTATCTAAAATGAATACATATAGTCCAAAGTAGATCTATCTGTTCTATCTACGCGCTATTAAAGCGGTAGTGTCTTTTAAATCATTGATTTTTTTTAAAAAAATATTTATTAATAGAGTTGAGCCATATGGCCATAGATAAGGGATAAGTATGTTTTACTGATTGAAGGCGAAGCGTGTCATTTTTGGATCTGTCAAAAATGGAAGTGGAAATTTCACCGCTTCGCAGTCTTGATGATTTTCTGCTCGAATCTGCGAGATTTCAGATTCCAAATGTCAAAGATTTAGAAAAATGGGGAAAGAGGGTCGTTAATAATCTCCTCTACTACCAAACTAATTACTTTCTACTTTCTATAATTGTGTTTCTACTGGTTGGGTGAGTAATAATCTGTCTATGACATTTTATCTATTTTGTTTAGTAAGTAACATATTTTAGTGTTTTTTTTTTTGTTTTGTCTTTGCGTTGCGCCTTCCGAACATTTAGCATTTAATCAGGGAGTAAGATTGATTAATTGATAATATAAAGGAAACGTTCCCACACCTGCGTGGTGAAGTGAGTAGGAAACCATTTATGGTGGTATTACGACCAACTTAACGTTCACTTTATTTAAAGAAACACACTTATTGATCACTGATCAGGATTAATTTAACATAACATGAACAAAACACAAACAATTGATTTGAACTGTTTGGAAAAAGAATGTTACACTTAAATGAAACACAAGTATTTAGAGCTGATAATGCTTCAATATGCTTTATTTGATAAAAAAAATAACGTGTAACAAAAGGTATCAACGTTTTAGAGTTGGACCTAGATGTTTAAAAACTACATGGAAGAAGTTGTTTTCAGTCCATAAACAAGGACCAGTACTAAATGTTGTTATACAACTCTTATACTTGTTTTAATAAAATATATTTATTATTAAAGTGTATATACACATTGAATAAGTTTAAGGATTCATGTTTTTTCTTTCTAAAAGGTTATATAGGTCATGTGACCTTTATCACTGCCTTTTGTTTCACAGTTCTTAACAGCTGTTCGTTGACATATATTGTAGTTGTGTTTCTAACACAGTTATGTTGTTGCTCCTTAACAGTTTGTTATATATATATGACTTCTTGCGTTCTTGATTACTAAATAGTCTTGTTGACATAGCTCACAATAAGATTGGCTGACTACCACACATGGTATCCTTATTAAATTAAGTTTACGTAAGGGAGAAGTTCACCTCTGGGCAAAGTTTTGTTTTTAGCATCGCTTCTTACCACCCATCTGAACGGTAAGCTACGTGAACATTAATTGAACGTTTAGTTGATCATGATCCTGGCATTAGGAAGAGGTTAAAAAAAATACAAAGTAGGCATACACACTGCCAGGATTCGAACCCCTGACCTGCCTGCCACCAACAATATAATCTATTTTAGTTGTTATTTATATAGCTATTTTGACTTGATTAATATATGCTACTGTCCAGATAAAATACGGTTCCTAATAAATGAATAGGCGTAACCTAAACATAAGAGGAAAAGATTTTAAACACTAATTTTCTAAGGGACCTAACCTTGATCAAACCAATGTTAAGTTAGGAGGTGATTTTGATTTATGTAGTTGTCTAGTATAACATGAGAGTGATTCCTTAGACTATGTAGCCACTGAAGCAGGGTTTGAAACATTTAGTAAATACTTTTAACTTTTATGATTAAATATAATAAAGGCTTTAGTGTATTAGGGTTTTTTAAGTTGGCTGAGAGTTTGATTGATATTAATTTACTAAAATATCTGTAATGTATGTCTGGTAAAGGAAACACAGAGCTAATATCCCAATTGTGAGACTTGAGTTTGCTACGGAAAATCACAAGATGTTCAAGGTGTGTTTGCTGTAGACTCTCTCGAGATCTGTGAAATAGCCGAGCAAATATTTTCTTTGTTATACTATTAATTAATTAATTAGGTCGAGTATGTAGACAGCTGACTCTTTTGTATCCAATATTAATGAAGTGCATAATAAATATTTCATTTTGAGTTTTTTTTAAAGAAAGCGTAAACATTTTTGGGCCAAATTTCCTTTGTTACTTTCAATGTATTATACTGTTATAATAATACAGTAATTAAGATAAAACATCAGTTTTTGTCACAAATAACTGTAACTTAAAAAACTCATACTAAAATGATGTGAAGTTTGAAAGTTGGAGAATGTTTCAACCAGCCACTAAAGCACTTTACTATGACAAATGGGTATGAGCTATCTTTATACATGAAACATGTAGTAGAATCGCTTGGCTATCTATCTATTACTGTACAAACGAAAATAAGATTTTAAAAAGTTTGACTTGCAGAGTTGGACACATGGCCAAAAGGGTTGACATTGTTTTATCGAAACACTGAATTAGCTGATAGGCCTACCGTTTAATCTCGATGAATTTTTTTTTGGAAAAGTGATTATAAGTTAACCTACTTTCTGGTTAGCAACATAGCATGAAAAACAATAAAAATATGGAAATATCTAAGAGTGGAAAGTTGCTGCATAGGCTACTCTATTTAATTAGGCTTTACTTGTATTTAATGACTAGTGATTTTTTCTAGAATATTTAAAACAACAACTTTGAGTTTATAATTATTACTTAGTAACCTACAACCCAGGAATAAAAAAAATGTAATACTAAACAAAACATCCTAGGTTCACCAGCTAAAGCTCATTCATGTTGATACTATAAAAATAAAATTCTTAAACTATGCTACTTGCAAATATAGTTTATGATTTTAACTTTGATTATCATAAAATAGCACAAGACTGAAGCATCGACAGTTTGTAGTCCAGCAAGTAGGCCCAGGTGAAGGGGAGCAGCATCTAGAGACTGTTACTTACTGATCAACCCACACTACCACACTCGACTTAAGATGGTTTAATGCCAAGAACGTTCCAACCAATATAGTTCCCACCGATAAAAATGCAAATTGAACAAATCTGTGCCGGGACCGAGGATTGAACCCCGGACCCCCAGCACAGAAGTCTGACACCTTACCTCTAGACCGCCAGGTCACCCAACTTGGATATAGAAGTTCTGGCAGATAACTTTATCAAAATTAGTGCACACCGTCAAAATACGTTTGCTCTGTCTAGTGTGAGACATTTTTAATATTGACATATTTACTTTTATATTATTATTTTATATGTAACTTTTTTAAGTTATTGTGGACTATGACATAATCTAAAATGAAAATTAATGAAATGAGGGAGGATTGAAAACATCACTATCAGTGAAGTAGTCTTTTAACTAAATGGACGTTTAAAAACAGTGTCAACCATTTGTTTAGATTAATAATCTTGATTGCGCTTCGATGTCAATGAATGATTTGTTTTTGAAAAAGTTGTAGTCTATTAAACATGTGTTTAGCAATTTTCTTTGAGCCAAGGCTAGGCTTACTGTTTATATTTTTAATGTTAGTGACTATTTAAAAAAAATGTAAAACCAAAGTCCACAATTACTATTCAAAAAACCTTCAAAATAGCTTAGAGAGGTACATATATTTAAAAAAAAATCTTGGCCCTGGTAGTTAGGAGAATGCCTGCTAAAACCCGAAGTTTTAGGTGCAAGGATTTGGTAAATCCTAAATCTCTGCCCCTGAATACAATACATAAAGTATATATTTTCATCTATTGCTTTCAAAGTTGTATTTTATCTCCCACAAGTTTACTGTAATCGGGAAAAACTCATTTATGTCATTCAAATAGATTAAAATGAGCTAAAAGTAAAATAGGTTTACAATCTACCATTGACCTGCTTCGGTGGTCGTATGGTCTAAGGCGTGCTACTCTCACAGACTAGACTGTCGATGACAGGGAGATCCAGGTTCGAATCTCAGTTGGGTGTACTGAGGGTGGTTTTTCCAAAATGGTTGTCCACTCTCCCTCTGTGCAAATGTGGGTACCCTTCCTCTAAATATAACCTTCCTAATCCCTAAAACCATAATAGTATACTATAACTTTATAATTAGTAAATATAAGCCAAACAGTCAGTACGACTGCACTGGAAACAAAGACCACTCATAAGTATGTATGTGTTAGACTAGCCTGCTGATGATGCGGAGATTAAGGTTCGAGTCTCGGTTGGGTCTACTGAGAGATTATTTCTAAAACGCTTCCTTCCTCATCCTGAACCAATTAGAGTAAGTATAATATATGTGTATCACCTGAACAGGTAGTAAGACACGGTGATAAACAAACATTTGAATGCATAGAGTGAGATTTGGTGACACACTTTGTGTCATAGATACTGACTCACCTTCAAACTTCTCCCTAACAGTAGATAACTAAGTTTAGATCAACTACTGTCACAAGAAACAACTCATTTTGTTTAAAATGATCTATTTGCTGCATGTTGGACCACAGTTTGCTTTCTCTTTATTCTAGTGTCATGCATCCAACACAAATGCTGCTGGGAATGCTCGCTGTCTCTGTAGCGTTTGGTCTTTTCTGCTACTTCACCAATGCCAAAAGGTCTGCAAGTCGGTTCAGAAACAACCACCCATATTTCAGCATGCTGGTTGTGTTGGCTGGAATATATTTTATAGTCTACATGCTAGGCTCTGTCATTGTGTTCATCTTTGGAATTCTTCTGCCAGTTGTTGGTATGTGCTATCAAATATTTGAGCTTACTTTTTATTGTTTACATTGAGTACGTAACAAAGGCATCATTGTTTATATATTTATATATATATATTTTAAAAACAGCCAGAATATATATATATATATATATATATATATATACTGGCTGTTTTTAAAATAGGACATCTAGAAAAGAACTAAAACCTTTAAATTATGACTGATGCCAATAACCTGCTAAGCCATATATATTATATTATTAAATTTGCATTTAATTATTGTTGGATTAACTGGCACAAATTTATCTGGTTCAATGCTAAAGTATGAGCACACTATACAAGACCATTTTTAATTTCTGGAATTCGTTGTCATTTTTCTACCTAAATATATTGTAACACAGACTACTTCTATATATAACGTTAAATTAAATCGAGGATATCATTGGCAACCCTGTATTAATGTCCTTGCTTGGACCTAGCTTGAAATCTTTTAAATGCCATAAACAAAGAATTGATCTATCGAAATTTAGGTATCGTAATGTGTAAAATTAGAAATCGTGATTTTTAATGCTAACCTCAGATAAAAAAAAAGCTTAAATATCCTGAAAACACTCATTTTTCCTGTGATCCATTTTATACCAATAAAATAAGTAAAAACGGATACTATTCGTATAAACAGCCCTGGTACACAATGCTACCACCAGTGTTACCGCGTTGAAAATTATATTGCATGATATGGTGTTTGCCAAATTACAAAGAAATTGTGTTTATTTAGAAAAAAAACTTAAATTCATGTTATTCATGGGAAAACAGTAAAATTCGTGTAAAAATTTGTTTTATCGCAAATGTGAATTATGCATGTCCCTATTTATTACACATGGTTTATTATTTAATTATAGTTAGCACCGTGACTTACTACCATTTGGGGTTATACACTTTTTATTATTTGATAAATTGGGTTATTATTTTCTACTGTACATTAATACACACAACTACGAAAGTAAAAAAAATCACCAAAACATTGTCATGAAAAACCCAGTTTGATCCTTTTTGCAGTAATGGAATCTTTTTCCAAGGGTTTAAATTTTTTTCCTATGGACACGCTTAGCAAAAAAAAACATGAAACTGATGGATCCTTAAAAATAAATACAATTTATAATAGCGGGACTTTAATGTAAATTGTTTTTAAACTTTCAATACAAGTTAAAAACTAGAATTGACAGTTTGTTACACACACACACACACACACACACACACACACGAAAAAAAATAGCTTGACAAAATTACACATCACGCTTCCAAGTAATCAGAACCAGAACTCTCAATTAAAATTTTAAGGGCTAAAACTATTAAAAGTTTGTGTATATGAAAAAAAAAAGATGTTTAAACACTCTGATTTTCACTTACCTCTCCAAAAGTGGTTGGGTGATACATTAAAATTACCTTAACTTGGCTCCAAGATGTGTAATTATTTTACAAAATGTTGGGGAAATCCTTAAAATTCACCCTTATAAAGTTATTTTAATTTAATTAGTCTAATTTAAAATAGCAAGTAGGCGTAGGCATACTGGAACTAAAATAGAGAGTAAATAAAATTATATGTTAGAGAAAAATTTTGAAATCTTAAATATACAGAGTTCTTTTTCCTCACTAGTAAAATTTTTTAATCTTAACATTTGTATTTAATTTTAGTGACATTTCTTCATGCATCCATGCGTCTACGCAACATTAAGAACAAATTGGTGAACAAAATTGAAGTTATTGGACTGAAGAAAACACCAATGGGTGTTTTCCTTGAAACTTTAGGTCTTGAGCAAGAGGTTATTTCTTTCAAAAGTTAGTTCTAAGCTTAATAGATGCTTTAAAAGATACTGACACAAAAAATAAACTCATCTGTAATGGTCTTAAATATTTTTAATAAAGGTATTTGGCTTGCACAAACCTTCAAACCTGCATTAAATATGAATGAAATATTAAGTTTTGTTCTGATATAATCAATAATAATCATGACCTACAATTGTAAATAAAACATATGCAACCAATAAAGAAATATAACAATTCTAGTTCTATCAATAGTAAGTTTAGTTACGAGGTTTTCCTCCTACTAAGGTATTAATAAAATTGAAGGGGAAACTATAGGATTAAAAACATTCAATTTTTCTTACTGTAAAATAATAATTAAAAGGTGACATCTAATCTGTAGGGGTATTTCATGTGAAATATCTTGGTTCTGAAATCGAAGTAAATGTTTAGAAACGAAGATCCAGCCTTCCTCAAAAAACATTCTGAGATAGTTGAGGATTGTTTCTGTGGTTTGAAAGCTTCAGAACTGATATTACCATAAGAAATACAGCAGTGTGAGGATACTTCCCTTCTAATGTGTAGTTCTAATGTGTTTAAGTTCAAATACTATTTAGATTGTACATTATAGAATACATTTGAGAGTTTAAAGCTCACATTGAAGATTGGCCCTAGACACAATCAAATATAAAAAGTTAATGCAGAACTAGTTATTTTACTCGTGATATTGATTGTGTTTTATTTCATTTTTACTATGCTCTTATTTATTACCTTTGTTCTGTAAAATATACATTTTATGAACCAATAAATTATAATGTGAGTAAACCCTTATTATTCATCCCTTCCCTTGTTTTTTCACCACTTAAAGTTAATCAGAAGTAGGTGCGAGGCTAGAATGAAAATTTTATGTATGCTGGGTTATAAAATATAGTATATCATCAAGACCTGAAGATTCACATGTCCCAGAATATTTAAAATAATATTTTTTACAACAGAATAAATTTAAATAATTTACTAAATTATTCGAAGAGCTTTTTTCTATATACTTTCCTGATATTAGCACGTGTATATTCCTGAAGAGACACCTTGATAGATAGAGGGTTTTTTAAGTTGGCTGTGATGAACTAAACAGTCGGTTAGTCAATAATGGCAAAGAGAATGCATCTTGTTATACAGTATAAATATGAGATGGAGGCAACTTAACTTTGTTCAAAGTTGATTAATATCTGCGTTAAAACAACATTTTGACAATTGGTAATCAAACTCCAGCTTATTATATTTAAGTAATTTTTGTGTTTCTGTATATAATCAATGATATTGCAAAAGTGTAGCGTTATTGTGAAAGAGGAATAAAGTCTAACTTGCCAGTCAGCTACTTGAAAACAACATAATTTTCTTTGTACTACTGTAATACTACAGAAAAATAGTGCAGATGATCAAGAAGATCCTGCCATATTGTCTTGTACTAGTTTGGCTTTTAAATAAGTTGTCAGAACTATGATTAACTGATATGAAGAGTTAGACTAATGCTTTGTGGCTTCTAGCAAATAAATTGCATAACACTAACCTGATCATTGTAAATACATATAAACGGCTGAGTTAGGTTGTTAATTATTGAATTGAGAATTAATTATCCATTAATCCCTGTGACAGCTTGATCAAAAACTCTTGGAGATATTAAATTTTAGGTGTTTAGACCCCCTCAAGACAAACAACAAGAGTTCAATTTGCGTGGTTTGGATTTTGAATAGTTGAGGAATACCAAAAGAGAAACTCGAGCAGGGGAAGCACTCAAGATGCAAAAGAAAATACTCGGGAATATGCCTCTGGGTGTCATTTTTCAACTGATTAAAAATAATTGAATTGGTGTCATCTCCATATGGACATTCCGGTAACTACAATTATTTGCAACTGTGTGTTGAGATTCATAGTTACATTGTAAGTAACAAGCATTTCCAATGTTGTATTAATGACATAATTTTAAGATATTTTTAGTAACTAGTCTAGTTATCAGAAAATCACGATGACAGGGTGATTTAGATAACTTATTTGTGGCTTGCCTAAAAAACAACTTTGTTATACCCCAACCACCTAGAACATAGCCGGTCCTTGCACGGACCCGGTATAATTAGGAGTTAGGACGCTCTTGCATACGCTACCCCTGCCGTCTAACACTGCGTCAGGAGAAGGGGATGCGCGCGCAGCGCCAACAACCCCTCCACCACAGTCTGACGGACGGTCGAGGGGGGATAAAAGCGGCTGGCTCCCAATTTAGCTGATCATTACCGCTAGCAAGGCCGGGTCAGCAAGACCATTGCTCATTTGTAGTGGCCTCGCCCACACTAAAGTAATAGTAAACAGATATCCAAGTATACCACCGAGTATGAGCGATCAATTTCGAGTTCTCCCGTCACCCCTCTCCCCTTCCTCTCCCTACCTCACCGCGCCGTTTTGAGTGCCGAGGTCTTCCCCCCCCCTTCCTGTCTCCCCGCGCCGCCTGAGTGCCGAGGTCTCCCCT
>CABFVZ010002511.1:17257-62250 GCA_902151445.1 Timema monikensis | reverse complement strand
CACCTGAGACCCCTCACCACACCGCCCCGACCTTACTCCTTCTCCCCTACCTCCACCCCCTTCGCCAGCCATCGAGACCCCCGAGTGGGCCAGCTATCCCACGTCCACATGGTACCCCACGGCAAGGTCCAAAAGATCGTGAAGAAGCTAGAGACGACCTTCGACTCCGCCCCAGTGCCGGAATAGTTCCACTATCTCCAGACGAAAGATAAATAACGGGCCGCCGCAAGATAAACCCGACCGGCGACCGTCAACTTTCCATTGAAGTTTAGCTTGAAGTACTCTTTATGTAATTCAATATATTTATCAGGGTAATTTTTTATTCCAGGCTTGTGGCATCTTTACTTGGATCTAAAAATTGCAAACTCTAACGTCTCTCCTCCCAGCCGTAGTTTAGTTACAGCTGACCATCCAGATATTATTGATGCTTGACCTATCTTCTCTGAAAACACTAAGATGTTGTCGTTCTGCTCTCCCATGGAACACTGGAATAGTTGGCAACAATGTGAAATTCCTAACGTCAGTATTGGTTCATCGATTTCCCCTGCTAGTTGGTTAATAGCAGTTTGTAGGTAAACCCTCACCCCCATAACTTCAACCAAAGCCATGGTGATTGTGTCTAAGAATTCCTACCTTTGTCCTCCACTGCTCCTCTCTTCAACTGGTGATGGCCACTGATGGCTTGGACCTCCTCTCAATCCTGGAACAGCTTCCTCATTCCTCCGACACATACCGATCGTTGCACAACGTGGTTGTTTTCCACAGTTTTTCCCTCACGAATTGGTTCTCACAATAGTACTACTATTTTTTATGTTAGTATCAAAAAAACCTAAACGCCACCAAAATCTCTCTTGTCACAATTGTCACCCACCTCCCTGTGTGGGCCTAAATTATCAGGTTGGGTTGCAGCCGAGAATAGGAAAAGTGACTGGGTTCTGATTGTTTCTGGTTCGCTGTAATTGGCGTCCGGATTAGGTTTTTATGGTCTTATTACACTACTTTGACCTACTTTAAAATGTGATGATATTAAGGAATATTAGAAGGTATGGAAAAACTTAATATATTTACTTAGAAGCTCGTGACAAAACAAAGTATGCAAGGAATGCATAGCAGTGTTTTAGGCTATAACCACCAGACGCATACATGTTGATACAGGTTGTTAAAAAAAGTGTTTGAAATAATGGATTTATTTGTACACACTAACATGAGTAAAATAATCTTAATGATGTTACATTCCTTCCACTTGTGTTTATACGTCAGTAAACGCCAGTTAAATAATAATAATAATAATAATAATAATGCCCTAGAAAATATACTAGGTCCACACACCAACTCACACATAGGTAGATACAATTTTGTATTTTAGTAAAAATAAAAAACTCACAGACTTTTTCTCGCTTTTATCTTGAAATAGACATTTACTAAAAACTCTTAAGCTTTTGAAAGAAAATATTAGTTCTATACAGTGTTGTAGAAAAACCACACCAAAGATCATAAATGAAATTGAGAAATTGTAGAGCCGTCCACATATCATTGTCAAAGAGAGAAGGAAACTTTCAGATATCTCTTTCTCTCTTGCACACATACTAGGCAATGTATCACTTTGACATCGTTCACTAATTTGATTGAATATATGAGCTTCATCAATGTGTGATTAGTTAAATGAAATAAATTTATTAATAAAAGGTTTGAAGAGCATAACAAAGTTCTAAATATGTGAGTTTTTTCTTTAAATAAGTTAAGGTAGGCTAATAATATATACTATGATTTTTGAAGGCAGCTCTTTTTTAAGGCCTTATCTCGTACCAGAATTCTAATTTATAAGAGTATTTAGGTAGGATAAAAGATCGTCCAGATGGAAATTTCTACTTCCGTTCTAAATGGCCGGTTATCCTACCAAAATACTATTGTATGATAGGATTCTTGTATGAAATAAAGTCTTCATATCAGGATACTTACCAAAATTAAGGTGTAGTAGATACCGTACTTCCTACAAACCTATAACCTAAATTATCGTTTGAACGTAAGACTTCTACACAAAGTATATCATTCAAACAAATTTATTACAGTTTGAAGCTAACTTGTTTCTTTATAGTTATCGAACTTTCAACATAATATGGTTTCTGAAACCAATATACAAGCTAATAGCCAACATTAAATATAAGTGTAGTCTTAGCAGAATGTAAATAACATGAATGATAACTACATATTTAAATATATTAAAGAATGTATTCATAATTTCAGGGTATTACCTGTAAAACTGAATTGTATATCCTTTAGTGTAATAGTTTCTTCGGCAAAGTATGGTATAATACTTCACTATTTTGAAACAAAAACACTTTCATTCATCAGAGACGTGTTTTCGCACAAGAACATTGGAAGAAACCGTTGAATCTGTCCCCGCATAATGAATCAGACGATACATTTCAGCGTCACACCTATCGTGGCGTAGATTTGTTGATATAAAATATAACTGGAGTTTCTGTCACTTTCACAAAACTTTCAAGCGTTCAAATAAAAAATTCAAAATAGCCGAACAACAGATATCAAACGAAAATGTCTTCTCAAACCTCATACAGAACAAAAATAACAAAATTTAAACAAATAACTTACAACAACAAGTCAAGATAGTTAGATAGCTTTATTTTTGGTTTAGTTCCATCAAAGTCGCGAAGTCGCAAGCCCATACAGCTAGCACATGTGAAGTACAGGCGTGTAGTTTTTCTATTTTCGTTCATTATCGATTATGTTGTATGTTTTTCTTTAATTTATTGATCGTTCGTCGTTAAGTGCCAAGCAAGATTCCGTTTCGTTTGGGTACGCAAATATGGCCAAGAGAACGCAAGTACGTCCAAGTCCCAAATAGTATGCAATGCGTACTATGCGTAGCCTAATGGCAACGCTGGGTGGTGGTTGCGGCCTGGATTAGCTGTGGAATGTAAGAACACTCTGAAAGGGGAAAAGTATAGCAGGCGTGAGAGGTGTTGGTGTAGTGACTGCCCTAGCTACAGCAACTGGTGAGGGGATAGAACAAAGTACTCTTTGAAAGATATATTTGCAAAACCACGAGATTTCCGCCCGAATCTTAAGAATTTTAACTGTTTTAACTTGTTGTAAACTAATCTAATAAACGGTTTATCTTTCTAAACTGTGTTTTTGTGCATAAAATAATATTTTACATATTTACTTTGTTATAAATTTGCTAGCTTTCAGTTTCATGTTCCAACCACTTTTTTTCTGCCCAAATGTCAGCTGCATTGTCTACATTAAAACAGGATGAATGAGATTAATCAGCAACACTAGCACTAATTGCTCTGTGGTCCTCCCACAGCTGTTAGTAAACATTAGAATTTCTAGACACAGTGAAATCTTCCTTAACGGACACGCAACTTGAAAAACATGTGAAGAAAAACGCAACCCATGAACAACCAACTAAAAAGAAGGACTCACATCCAGGATACTCCACTTAGGGACCTACGGGCTATCCTATCGGATCTTTCCGTCGGACGCCTGAACGACCTGAGGACTCAAATCACCAGACTCACGTGCTCGTACACCAACATCATCCCTTTCCCCCTCTATTTCTCCCCCGGAATCTACTTCTGGAACTCTCGACTACCTGAGGCCCTCCTACACCCATCTCCCCCACCAGTCCCATTGTTATACCACCTACACCGACTGGACAACCCCTATCCCCCCCAGGTCCTATATTTTCCTCGACCTCCCAGCATGCTGTATGTCAGCTAGAAGGACCCACGAGTTGGCCGACTCAGGAACGCCAATTTGGACCCTATACTCGACTACCATTTGGAAGCTAGAGACCACCTTCGGGAACGACAGCACTCAATACAAACAACCGTAATCAGCTACCTTCAACCCGTGCCAGAGCTGGTCAGTAAGCCACCGAGATAGTCGTCATCTCATCCAAACTAGGACCTCATCCCCAGACTGAACACGAGTAAGTACTTACGAAGGTAACTGTGTATCCTTTTAATGTTCCCTGTATCCTCCTCATGACTCCTGTTCCCGGCAACATCTCCATGCCCTCCCCACTTTCACCGGAGCACTATCCACTTGGTGGATCAAAGGAAATACTATCCTAGTCCCTTGCTACTTCCTTGGTAAGTAGTTAGAATGGTCAACAGAATATTAAGAGGAACCTATCTGGCTTATCTGAGTTTATTAAATGCAATGAAAACATACAAACTGTGTAACTATCTTAGACACAAAGAAAAGTTAATAAAATATTTTTACATTGGATTCCTCTTGAACAGTGTTTTTTAAAGACAACTCACTTCTTGTTTCAAGCAAAGGTGGCTCTTAATATACATCTCGATCATTTAATTTAGTTAATATTTTAGCAGTAACAAGTTGGTTGTGAGCCGCTATTCAAGATGCTACGTTTAGAGGCTCGAAGCTGTGTTTGCAATGAAAGTAGGTATCTTGAAACCATTGGCTTTTGTACAGACTGCAATGAGCTTTATCTTGTTCCAAACCAGACACACATACATATTCAATTACACATTTGCACACATATAATATTAATGTTGGAATTATGCATAAAAGAACAGAGTTGTTAAATTTTAGTTTTTGGATTTATTGTTTATTTATTATATAACATAACACATAGTTGTACAATGTCAAAACAATACTTTTTAATTGTACATTAAAATAACACTCCAAACGACTCGTAGACTTAGTTTACACTGAAAGGTAGCAGGCTTACCTTGTATTATTCCAATATGGTGTAGCTATTAATATAGGGTCATAGTATAATCAGTCAAGGTTAGACTGCTTTCTTTCAGAGTAAACAAAGTGTAGTTAACATTTTAGTTCATTCGAAAAATAGGCCTATTTAACAAAAATTTTGAATACATAAATTTAGTTTGTCCGAAGTTGGTTTACACATAGACATAAGGACATGTTAAATACTCATTTCTTGTTTAAGAGTTGAAAAAAGCTCAGGCCCTACACGTAATGCGGCTAAAATACCATTTAAATATGTACACTCTTAAAAGGAGTCTTTTGATTGTGACATAGTATAGTTATAATAAAACACATCTGTAAGTAAAGCTATAATAATGCTTAAATCACTGTAGTAAAAACCCACTTTGGAGAAGCTGAAACTGTAAAGTTCAAGGTTTCTCATAATAAAATTAGAAAATATAATTTAAGGTGATAATTGAAAGAACTGTTAATTTTGCATTCTACATTAAATGAAGAAATCGAATGTGAATAGGTACTTTACAAGAACACACCGTTAGCCTAGTAATGGTAAACAAAGTCGATTGATATAAATCACAAGTATACATCTCATAAACTACTTCCAATAGCTCAAATATATAAAAATAAACTTTGAAAAGAAATCTAGTGTTAAATACATCAGGTGATTGGTAAGTAAGTAGCTGGAAAGTTTTATACCTAACCTAATTTACACAATGCCATCAGAAGCTGTTTCTCATCATAGTTTATTTAATATAGCACCTGTATCCCGATTGTTCGTCATTGGATTGAACCAAATACTGTGAGAGCAGATCTTCTTCAGAAAATTAACTGCATGGCCTCTTACTTTCTAAATGGTGTAGTTCATTGTGAGGAGCTACTGAAACCACAACCGTTGAGAGAAAACATGGCTCTTAATTAATACAATCGTTTTGAGGAAGCGATTACTTTAGGAGTATTCGATTAGAATTCGTCTCGGGACGTTAGATAAGAGCTTTAAAAAAAGATTTGGTTTAAAATGGCGCTTGTAAAGCTATAAATTATTTACAAATTGGCAAAGTATCTTAGTAAGTAGCGTTTACATATTAGTAATTTTAAATTAATGTTTGTACCTTTGGGTTTTAGTCATACAAACTATTGTAATACCTATATTTAATTTTCAAAGATAATTTTAAACAATACCTCATTGTAGATCTATTTTAATATTCTCTACGCATACATTTTAAACATACCTGCAATACATACTTAACGTTAGATAATAACATAATTACAAATATATAATTATAATAAATAACATTTTTTTATTTGTACAGTTTTAAGGATCAACTTTCTGAAATTCACAACTTGATATTGTAGGCCTACTATTATTGTCAGACAGTAATATAATTTGAAAGAGTTGCCATTAGGCCTATATCCGCTCACCACAAATAGTAATGTTTAGATTATGACAAGACATTTAACATTTCATTTAAAATTCCGTAGGAGAGCATAACTTTGTTTGATCAAATGATTGTCGTTCGGCTTAGGCCCCATTAATGCATGATTATCATATTATTTGTTTCATGTTGATGTTGCCATAATGCGTACTGACTTCATGTGACTATATGTACAAAGTTTGTGTAGTTTGATAGTTAGAAGTGAAGGGCTCAATTTGTGGAACTAAAATTTATTGATTTTATAACTTGGGTTTAATCGTAGTTGAACATAAGATACTTTAAATCAAGAAACAGCTTAAGTATGTTTTTTCTGTAGCGAGGTTTTGTCTCTGTTGAGTTGTTTACACATTAGCTTGTAATTAAATGGCGTTTCATATTCTTTAACGATAAATGCAATACAGTGTGACGCTCACACCAAATGAAAGAGACATATTGTCAGGATTACAAACTCACGGTATTTTTAATTACTATAGAAAATAGTGTTGAGTGATCATGATGAGCTTAACCAGGGATTCCACCTATCCCACAATAAGTGAGTATCTTTTAGTGGGGTTTTTTTAGCACCACGTCTTAATATCTGTTCAGATTAACACATTTTTTTGTGGTAGCGTAATGAGTGTCCGTCTTGGAATTTGTCTGAGCTTTGAGGCCCTCCACAAGATATTTTGAGTTATTTTCTGTTAGTCGAGGTAAGGATGTAAATAATGCAATTGTTATTGATTTTCTAATATTCATCATCATCATGATCTATTTCCAGCCTGTGGACGGGTCAGTTTGTAAAATACCTCCATCTCCCTCTATTCTTTCACCACTCTTTTAATTTCTTCCATTCTTCTCCTCTCACTTGAACTCTTTCTGTTATCTGTTCCTCCCATTTATTTCTTGGCCTCCCCTCTGGTCTTTTTCCCACATACTTCATTTCTAAATTTTTCTTTGTCATCCTCTCTTTTTCTATCCTCATGACATGCCCACACCACCTCCACTATCTCATTTACTCCCTGTACCCCTACTATTTCCAGGATAACTTAGCTATGGCCAATTAAACTCCAATAGAATGAATGATATTCTTTTGAAACGTAAACATTAATTATGAATAAATGTTAAAGTCTCTAGCGACGGGGTTGAGGGCATTACCATGAATTACCACACAATGTTGCAAAATGTGGAGTGGGTGACGATCCTATGTTTCACTGCCATTTAGCTGACGTGGCAAGTAAATACACAAAACCTTCAACCAACCCGCCGAGATCAAACCCCAAATAGTTTGCAAGGAGAAACCCATTCTAATCCTATGACTAGGTTAACTTTTCACCAAAGTGCTTGTTTAGCACACGGCAACCAATGACACAATTGTTAATGTTTAGTCGATAAATCATTTCAAAGAATTTATGAACACATTATATGCGTGTTTAGTCAGTCTGATAAGACCACAAGAGAATTGCTGGCTGTCGCATCAACACATGGAGTTCAGTTAAATAAAATTAGTCGAATACTAGATGTGAGGCGGTTGTATCGAATTTGATGTATGGTATGCTTCACCATAACAGGAAAGTCTCTCAAAGTAATTGCTATAAAGGACTGTTAAGTTGATAGGCCTACATTCTATTGTAACAATTATTGAATCAAAGAAATTCAGACCAAGTGAAGAGCACATTTCAAATTAATTTCATTCAAAAATAATCAAGTAGGCTACATGTGTGTTTAGTGATTCTTGATCAGATTATGATAGTTAATAGTTGAGGTGTTCTAATAAAAACTACGCTCAAAAACGTAGGTGTATTATCCTTGAAGATGATCCCAAAGTGAAGATGATGTTAGAATAAAATGTACCGTTAATAATGTTTCTTCATATGAAATTAAGAGATTATCTAGAAATGGTATACATACATGTGAGTTTAGCTAATGAAATTAGGCAAAATTAATCAAAACACAAGGAAGAGAAAAATAAAATGAGAAATATAAAATATTCTAAACGTAGACAAACCATTGTTTCAAATCACACAAACTTCCTCTTACCCCTGCCTATTTAAGAGAGCTAAGGTCAGTACATATTTTTGTAAACCGGATGACCTACAAACATTATAATTACTTGCAGTACATCGACAAAGGCATATTAAATTAAATAAGACCACAATTCATTCCTTTCATATTCCTAAATAAACATTCCGAAGGCGTATAGAGGATAGCCCGAACGGGTAGTAAGACACGGCGTTAAAAAAATATCTGAAGTATGTTTAGTTGCTAAGCCACTTAAATGAAGTATTTCTTGTTGCTCAGATGTTTTAGAGTTGAGCTCGAACGTCAATAATTGTACCAAAATAAATTTTTCTTCAATCTATGTAAAGTCCATACTGAAGTTTTTTTGTTTAAAGGTGTTCTTTGTGTCGAATAAAAAATTAAAAATCAACTATTATTTTGAGTTGGATTTGTGTTGCATGTTTTATGCGTTTAAAAAAACTTATCTATGCATCCATAATCTCTAAAATCACAGCTTTAACGGATAAAAAAAAGTGTCGTGGAGTGATATAATGACTATCCTTGTCATTTATAAAAGTACAAAGTCACAGATCGTGATGAACGTACTTACATATTGAACATCAAGCTTTCAGTCACTGTGTTTCGGTCACAGTCACACCGTTGCCAGTAGGTTGAGTGCAGTTCAGCATTTATACAGGCATGAGATCAACAAGTAACGGCTCTGAAGAAACTCATTCAACCGACCATGTAAACTGATCCTTATTCCGTCACGTGCAGTCTAGACCGGCTGCACACGAACGTTTTTCAATCAGACGAAAGATATTCCTGTCAACCCAGCGCACAATCATTCTTGATTGTTTGTTAATATTTATATATAAGTTACTTAAGTAAGAAGAAACACTTTGAATGAGGAATACAAATTTGAACTATATTTACATGTACTTTTCATTGGCTAGGCCTTTTTTTTAGAAAGTCTTTTTTGGTTTTAATCTTGTTGTAAAAATCTTCACAATCTAATCGGATATTAATTTTACATGTCATCAAGCCCTTAACCGTAGATTCCTTCATTAAACTCCTATCATCAGTCCATGCGTTGTTCATCAACGAAAATACTCTCTCAACTGATGCTGATGTCCCAGATAAGCAGAAGGCATACTCAACAACCTTGATCAGATTGGGGGCTTCTATGTGTTTCTCCTTGAAGTGACCAAACAGCCTGAGCCATCACATCTCTGGTAGTCTCTTCTTGCTTCCACTGTTCCCAATTTGACTGCAAATACTCCTTAGCAAGCAAAAGTTCGTCAAACAGCTGATCATTTTTATTTTCATATCGGATACATCAAGACTGCTATTAATAATTTCAGCAGAAGTTTCGGCGTTTTCCCAATCAACAGCATTTGTTTTGGTCATATTGACCCGTAACAACTGTTTAACGTTTCCAAAACTATTCTCCCAGAGGTCCAAGTATGCAATACATCTTTCATAAAAGCCATCAAATTCTTCTTTCACTCTGTTACAGACTTGCTCATATAGATTCCTGTTGATGTTCTTTGCGCCCATAGGGATAAAGTTTGAAGCCTTTCTTTCTGTCAGGTTTCTTTTGAGATCTTCATGAGCTTCAGCAACCTCAAAAGCTGTAGTGTTATCTTTTTCCATTCCCAGGATGGCCTTGTTAAACAGTGCAAGCTATCCGTGGACAAACAACAAGTAGAGCTCGCCCGTTGAATCAGTAATCAACTTTTTTATTGTTGATGGGCACATTTCTTGGTCTAAAAAAACGCTTTCAGACCTTCAAAAATCTATAAAATTCTTTCCAGAGCGGGCATCATTGATAGAAACCGGGTGTTCCCGTGTTGAATGAGTTTACGGTACTGTATCTCGGCTTATTCACAAAATTCTTTTTAGTTTAGTTACACGGACTGTGTACATGTGGAGGTGTTTATAAATCTTCACCAGTAAGGCCTCGATATCGATTGTGAGACTGTCTACTGCAGTTTGCACACAGTTGTGCGCAATGTGGGCTCCACATCCGATTCAATTGATTTCCCGTCCCAGGCTATTCTTGAGTCGATGGAAAACATTGTTTCTCCCTGCTCTTTTCACACCACCGAAGTTTAGTGTTGCAGTTATCTCCACAAAAGCCAACTACTTTGTTGTTCAAATCGTTTTGCAACAGGACAGAGCATAAGTGATTTGTAAGAATCTCAGATGTTTCACCCGCCACAGATTTGAAATCTAACAGCTTTACTTGCACACCTGAATTAGGATTAAAGTAGCGCACAACAATTGACACAAGTTTTATATCCTTTCTGTTTGGTGCAACCATACTCACAGATACGTAGTTTGACTTGGTCAAGTCTTCTTTAAGATCGTCTTGAGCTAAAGGAGATATGACGTTTAAAACTATTGCCTCACACTTAGTTTTTCCGAGTGAGAATTTAGGTTCAAAAAACTTAGAAATTAGTTTTGATGAACAAGAAGTCGAATTGAAACTTAGACAATGGTTTGCTGTCTGGTAAGCAAATGTCGCCGCTTTCGCTGCTAAGTCTAAGTTATTGTCATTAGAACTCGCGGTCTTAAAAAAACTGGTCAGTTTTGATGATCAGCACATGCTAAACTCTTTTTGTGTTTACTCGACTGCAAATGATCTTTTATATCGGATCGACCACTGTGAGCAACCGAAAACTCAGAGTTACAATGTGAAAATCTAACTCTATCGTCTTGATGCTGATTACCAGTACCAGTACATACCTTCTTCAAAAAAGGGAATTCATTCTGTAGATCCTCGGTGAATTTACACGACCATTTTGGCATTTTAACAGAGAACACATAAACTTTCACTTAAAACCTAAATAAAACAGCGCTAGCTCACTAACACAACAGGCACCGCCGACGGGGACTGACAACTAACTGACTGACTTATCTCAATCGCAAGCGGCTAGCGCCGAGGTGGGCGAGTCCAACGTTATTGCACACGAGGGGGTGTAGCGTGCAGCGAAATCTCTTCTGGCACTAAGGCTACACCCCTTAGTGCCCAATATTGGACTCGCCCAGAGAGCGGGCGGGGAGACAAGTCGATACGATGACAATATTATTAGCAGACCATCACTCTCCCACAGTTTTCACTTGTCATACAATACAGTGAAATAAATGACAAAGTATTTATCCTAAATAATCCTTCACAGTTAATTATTTTTAAACTTTTTGGTAATCTATTATAAGAAGTGAAGTAAACCGGCCGGGACACCGGGACTGTACCGGTCAAACCGGGACGTCTGGCAAGCATACGCTTGTGGACCTTTCAAATCGACAACTAGCACTCGTTAGTAAAAGAAATGTCGTGTGGCCGCGCCTTAATCGCTGCCCATGCCTTCTCTATGGGAAACCAGAGGAGTGACAAATATGGAACCGTTTACTGTCAAAGATCAACTAAAGGGTCATTCAAATAAGGAAACATGTTATGCGTAAACTAAATGAATAATATAACACTGTGTCAAATACAAAATCTAGTTCCATAGCAAAATAATAAAAACAAAATGTTTTTATTTTAATGTTTGGTTTTATACTTTATTAAATAAAGCGATTTTTTTCTTTGAATGTGAAACAAATTTACACTAGATTGCTCTTTTTATGCTTGCCATTCATATTGTACTAGAATTATTTATTGATTCACAATTGGTTAAGATAACTCTACAATCACCTGTTGTATTAGGTAATTGGATAATTTGTATTATATTGAGCAATATTTTATACATGCATGCTGTAACATGCGTTTATTAAAAATAAATTAGTAAACTATTTATATGCATATTGTAGCATTAATTTTCTTAAAAAGACATAAATATTAAACACAAAATTCAATTCTGCAATATTAGAGAAGTATTAATTTATTAGTGATTATGCAATTTATTATATCTGTGTTGACAAGCTACTCCAAGTCTGCTAGTGAGAGTTGGTTTTGAATAATATAGTTAACATTTTATATCATAGTTATCTAGCATTCAAATATAGCAAGCCAAAAATAAAAAATAAGGTGGGACTATTAAGTTTTGTTATTTACTAGCTTCATTTAATTTAAACCAACGTTGCCTTACATTGTTATATCTTATAAACGAGGGTTTCTCAACTTCTCATTTGAGTCTGATGTAGAAGTCAGCCAAAGAAAATATAACACTAAAAACTGTTTGTTATTGCTGTAGCACTCTTCGAGCCTGGCTGAAACATTCATTTACAAAATAGATTTTATTCTACTAATAAAACTATCTTCCTAAAACTAATCATTTATGTTTATATTATTTTCAATTATTGTTTCATTCATATGATCAGACTGATGATAAATTTAGTAAAATAAAATAAAATTGACGAATACACAAATCCATATCAAAGTATTTAACGACACTTGATACAGTTATTCTAAGATAATATAACCTATTTAACCTTGTGCAAAACATTTAGTTGTAATAACGTCTCTTTTGTGACCTAGCTAGGAACAAAACTTAACACTTAGGAGTTCCTCTCAAGTCCTTTAAGGTCATTCGACAATAAAATTTACTAATATTTGTTGTTATTATTACTGCACCGCATCTTACTACCCGTTCGGGTTATAAGCACTTACCCTAATGTGTAATGGTAGGGTGATTGTGAGATGAAATGTAAGGACCTACAGTTTAATGTGGAATCCGAACCACGGTGGAGGCCTGGCATTCCCCACATTCACAAGTTGTGATTAATACACGTCTTGTGTGAGGTGATAATATTTGTTGAGTCTATAACATCATGACAGGGAATGTAACATATGTGTGGGGGAAAGATAGAAAGTAGTAATGTCTCAGCCTAGTCTAGCAACACTATTTCGGACACATTAATCAAATTTACAAGTAGAGTTGAGCTAAAAAAAATCTAATTAATTATAAATAACGACTTTGTGTAACATAAAATTAGTTAAAAACCATTTATAGGGAAATAAAAAGACAGTATTTATATATCATTAAAAGTTATGCAATTCTACCACTTTTAAACTGTTTATACATTAAAAATTATTTATCTTTAACTTTATAGATATTTCATTGTATCCACTTCACATGAATGTTTGGTTATAACATATTAAATTTTACCTTAACAATGGAACATGATAGCATACATTAGCAAGTTTGACTCCTTATAGCTCGTGACCTGTAATTATTTGAGATTATTAAAACTGTATTTAGAAGTTATAATTACACACTTGTTAAAATAGTGCAATAAAATGTATATTGTCGAATGACCTTAAGCTTAATTCACAATTATTGTAATATGAATAGCCCCATTTTATACGGTATTATGTTACTGCTGGACTTCGAAGTTAACCTAAAACATTGAATTCAACTAAAGGTTATTTTAAAAAATAACCCTTTCACAACAATATATTGGGAAATCAAATCATCATGAAATTGCTGTATCAATTATTTTGTACTTTTTTGAAAAACTGTCATAGAATATTATTTGTAGGCCTATGATGTAATAGAGTAATTGGTTAAGAATATTACTATTTAGTTATTAATTGTTATTATTTACACACATATTTCCCATATTAAAGTTTGTGTGTTGCTAAACAACTTCTTTTTAATAATCACCTATTTAAATCTGATGACTTTTGAATTTAGATTTTAATTATGATAATTTTGAGCTCTAGTAGTAATACATTACAGTCTATTTGTAAATTTACATTAAATATTTCTATAATTATTTGGGAATGTTGTAAAGCTGGAACATTAAGTTCAAACAAACATGTTTAATAATTCAGGAAAAATGAGAATAAAAGTAATGGTTTAGAGTTGCTGACAGGAGAGGAAATTGAAGAGAATAATATTTAGTAGTGAACACCATACCATGTCTGGTTCTATTGCAATGTATTTTTCTATAACAATAGCTCAAGCTATTTTTGTTATCTTTGGGGGTTTTAGGGGTTCGTGAAGGCACTTTTAAATGAGAAGCGAAGCTTGAAACATGCGAAGCGGAGAATGAAACATGTGAGACGGAGCTTGAAACATGCGAAGCGGAGAATGAAACATGTGAGGAGGAGCTTGAAACATGCGAAGCGCTGATTGAAACATGTGAGGAGGAGCTTGAAACATGCGAAGCGGAGAATGAAACATGTGAGGCGGAGCTTGAAACATGCGAAGCGCTGATTGAAACTTGCGAATCGAGGTAGAAGGTACGTTTTTTGTAGTTGTCACGTTACATTACGTTTAGTTTTAAAAAACCATTATTTACATCGAGATAAATAGAAAGATCTATGGAATAAACAAGCCCACAACACTATATTATTCTATGCTGATATATCTGAATTTATCTATGCTTACATTATAGATGTAATTTAATCCCTAGTAGGTTTTAAAATATTGTTTAGTGGCGCTATAGAAATAATCATATGTTGAAATGTGTCATATTTAGTGAGATATTTCAAATATGTTCATCATATATAAAAATTTTCTTCTTACTATGAAATGTTTCCAAGACGCGAAGTTACATTTCGAAACTTCACACAGGCTTGGTAATTTTTTAATATGTACTTCAACCAAAATGTAATTTCAGTAATTATCATTTCTGTTTCTTAAAGAAATGTAGTCATCACGTTTCACCATATTAAGCAGATTTGTAAACTTAAAAAAGATACCTATAGATGGGAATCGAGCCCACAACCCTAAGCTTAGCGCACCCATTCCAGGTTCGATTCCTGTGTCCAGGTGTCATTTTTCCAAATAACAATACTTGATGAGTTCGATATTATAAGCTTTGCTATCCATGTAACACGTGTTAACTGCGCAGACGTTGACTTAATCCTGTTTCTAATTTGTAATTTTTAAAACACAACTCCACACTCCACTCTCTTCATTTTGATGCAATTTATATTTTTTAAGTTAGAATAGTTTTACTAAATAATGTATTCAATAACTCAGAAATGCCTGGATTTATTTATATTCTATAATAAAACATTTCAACCTTTCTTTATTTAAAAGTATAAGTTATATTTTATCAGTTTACTTTATAAGCACTAAATTTGTAATCAATGTTAACTGGATATATGTGTTGATGTAAACTTAGAACATGATAGTGTATTTCTTATAAGTTTCAAATGTAAATTCAAAAGTCATCCATTCTCAGTTTATTAGAGTGATTTCCATTTGTCAGTTGAAGTAGAGGTATTCTTGCCTGACTTGTACAATATATATATATATATATATTATACTTCTATAAATTTAATTCATTACTCTCGTGAGTTTTGTATTCTGCATTCTAGAAAGCAAATGATAGTAACTTTAAATTAGCTTATAATGATTGTATAGACGCGTATGCTTATAATAAGAAAGGACTTGACAACACCGCAATCAGCCAAGTTGAAAGTTGGCCCTTTTTCTGTAAAAATATTGAAACTTTTCATGTTCTAGAACACTTTTCCTGAAATGTATGTATTTATAATTGATTTTATTGAACGACCTTTAAGCACATCTAACAATCAAACCAACTTGTCGATAGTTACGAACCCAGTCAATATTGTGAAAACTCTGCTACCAATCGCACTCATTATTGCATTGATGTACAAACAATGCACCAATATTTTTAATATATAATTATTTTAACATTTTAATTATTTCGATACATTCAAATAAAGCTATTTTTACATCACACAGCAAATGTTCTGGAAAACCAAACCGATAACATATTAGAATGAACATTTAATAATAATAATAATAATAATAATAATAATAATAATAATAATAATAATAATAATTTACATCTTTAGTAGACAAAACATGTAGGTATTCTAAGTGTGTATTGTGGCTAAAAGGAGAACATTGTTTCAAATCTTTGAAATATGTGGAAGACAAACTGTAGAGATGTTTAAACACATTGATTTTGGAATAGTTGCCATGATTCTGTTCCATTATTGAATATGTTCTTGTTCTAATTGACATTTACAGAGCATCAGTTACGAGTTCATTTACCACTTGTCAACAGCCAACTGTCCTTTCTATTCTGGTTGGAGCAGTCTCTTTCTTCTACTCAATTAGTTCCTTCTCCTCCTGGTTCACATTACACGCGTCTTGTTCACTGGAAGAGAAAATAAACACAAAGATTAGTCTAACACTCGACACTGGACACTTGACAATGAACACAAGTTGAAAATATTTTATTTTACATAAAACCATTGTTAGAAGTAATATATCTTCAATAATTTGTTCGTGGCTAAAATTCAAACAGCATTTTACTTTTAATCTACAGTTCAATTTCATTTAAGTTCTTAAATATATTTATTTTGAAAACTCATGTTTTACGAAATGAAAAATTAAATTTTAGCACTAGTCATAGCCAAATATAAACATTTTACTGGAAAGTAGCCCACTGTAATACTAGTAATTTGTATAATGACAGACTAAACGATCATATATATTTAGTTGGTAAAGCCGATATAATCTCTTATATTTGACAATGGTATAGCCATTACGATTCATGACAAAATGGCAATTTTTAGCTGTACCGGTACGTAAGTATGTATTCTTTATTAAATGAATTTAATCTTTTTTTAAATGTTTTATTCAAGTCTTACCGAAATTTTCTAATTTTTGGCGGATTTATTAATTTCTTAGCTTTAATATTATTTATGCTTATTCAATTTTTCTTGTGCCAAAGCAAATCATATTTCTTTATTATTATTAATCTTAGCGTTGTATTTTTTTCCCCGTACTATAAACTAGTCAAGTTGAGTTTACATACATATTGTCAACTTTTATTATTGTTGCCAAGAATATTAAAATAATCCTTATAATTTGCAAAGCCAAATTTACCCAAGTCATTTTCTGTTCTTATGTGGTAATAGTTGTCCAATTTCTTACATAGTTCCAGAAATATTTGGCGTCATGATTGATTTTTTTCGGCTTGTAAATATATTAACTATAAAACTGTTTAGTATTAGGTTTTGACTTTGTCTTACAGAGAACCACTGTTGTAGAGGTATGTGTGAAAAATAGAAACATTAATAGTTTTACCAATAAAAGAGCATGTATGACTCAGTGTACGGATGTTGAAGGAAGTATTCAAGGATAGGGAAGTGTGGATAAAGTTAGTGAGGATGGAGCAAGTACAGAGCTTTTGTTTGTTGAGATACTTGCAGCTTTTTCCTACCCCATAAGGGAATGGCGGGATTAGGTATGTATAAGTGATTGTAATAATAATACTTAGCATTGCGTCTTACTAACCATTCGGGTTATACGCTTAAGTTCTAATTACGCTAATGGGTTAGTAATTGGGAAGGTTGCGTATAGAGGAAGATAACCCACATTTTCTTGAAAAGAGAGTGGTAAATCATTTAGGAAACTCCCCCCAGTTCACCCGAGCGAGATTCGAACCTCAATTTCCTCATCCTCGATAGTCTAGCTCAACACGAATCTAGCGCGTTAGCTAACCTCGCCACCGAGGCAGGCCTAGTGGTTGTAAGAGTGTCGTTTATAATGTTGTAACCTGCAGAAAGGAAACATTTCCAAAAATACATAAATTGAGTTTTTCACGTATTCATAATCTCTATATAGACGCATAAAGGAAACATTTGCTGTTAAATATCATTGTGTGACGTCACTTTAAAAATGACAAGGGAACAAGTCCTGGAGTTTTTCTTTTCTGTAGTTAATTTCGCCGGCCACCATAAAGATAGCGCTAGTGTTCATACCGTGTAATATCAACACCGCTGATTGGTACTGGTTTCTTTACCAATGCTGTGTTGGGATTACTAACCGTTTCTCAGAAGTGGTTTATTGTTCTTTACAAACTTTATTATAATGAGTAGTTCAGATGAAGTGGACAGTCATGAACGTGGAAAACGAAAGAAAGGTGTTATGTGTTAGGGGAAGTGCACCCACATTTGCGTGGAGGGAGAGTTGAAAACCACTCTAGTGAACCCGAATCCAGCCATTGGCAAGACCATGTTGCAACCGACAAGTACTAACATATCAAGTGTACACTGTTTAAATCCAGGCAAGTGCGATAATATTGCAAACTTATGCTCCATTGCGGACAACTGCAGATCATGTGACTTGACGTATGAATCCGTGAAAGTAAATCTAGTAGCTGTCATCCCCGTTGTTTCCAAAACTGTGGTCCGCGTACCTACGGACGCCCAACTGAAATATGTATTAACACAGATTTTGACGTGACGACCCAAGATATTACTTCCCTTTGTTTAACTTACCGATAAAGCTTTGCATCTGTGCAGGTTATGGGGTAGGGATGTCAGTAGACCTGACCAGGATTCGAACCATGATCTACTCGTCATCAGCAGGCCTGTCTAATACGAGAGTAACGCCTTGGTAAGGCCCTGTGTATGTACAGTTACTTGTGGAAGACGCTCTCACTGTAACCATCGGGAATTATTTAAACAGCGATTGAGAGGGTGGGGTGGATACGTTATTAACTTGACTAAAAAACAAATTATTACGAGCTATTGAGAAATTCCTCTCGGTGTCCGCAAATGGTCAGAAAGACATATTACGCAACTCCGGCCTTGGAAAGAAGGGAAAACATAATAAAATACACCTCAGGGGTATTGCCTGGAGGGAGAGAGCTAAAAATAGTGGGGCCAAACGCCGGGACCACTACTCACCCTCATACTCACTATCACCATCACCTCATCTCATCAGGACATAGAAAGAGGCTCCACAGAAAGGTCGTCCCCTGGACAACAGTACATTAGTACCTTAGTACATTAGTACTGACCAGTCTTTCCACAAACTGACCCACGATTGCTGTAGCCCGTGTGCGCAATATATATAATATATGTATATATTTTCATAGATGAAGTACAGCACTTGGATGTGTCTTAGTAAATTGAACAATCAAAACTTAGTACTCGCCAGCATTACGCGACCTTTAGAATGGCGGGGATTTAACTGATATTTTGGGGTTTATACTACCTCCTCCCAATCAAAACAAAAGTATCACAGCCCCTTGAAAATAATTATATTGTGCGTTTATTTTGGTGCTATTCATTATTTTACATTTTTGAGACTGAATAACATTAACTATGGCTTATGAAGGGGGGGGGGNGGGGGGGGGGGGGACGTGTTAAAAATCTGCTTTATGAACTAGATAGTGAGTCGTTTGAATCTTAAATAGCCATCAATATCAACCAGCAATTCAGAAAGTGAAAGTGAAGATTTCCATCTACAAACACAAAATAAAAGGTTTGTAGGCCTACATTGACTATTTTATTTTGTTGTTATATTATTATAAACATAACACTCTTATATACTGGCTATTTTATTTATTGTTCTTGTTATTTAATAATAATTATGTTCAACTTTTAAAATTAAATAGGCATCTGTTTGAGATAATGTTTTATTTATATTAAGTAATGTTGGTATTACCTGAACAATTTTTTAAAAACTGTGTGCCGTACGTTAGACAATAACATATTTTACATTATTTCAGACTAAAAATCAAAGCTAGTAAGTGATTACAACACGAATCCTGTGAATCGTGCCCACCGAAACCTAAGAATCTAGTAAGTGATGTTGGAGAAAAGGTTCTTTCTTTTATAAAAGAAAGCTAAATGTTTATCATTTAAACGCATATTTGAATGTAACAAAACAGCCCACTGTGCAATTTGGAACGAAGACTTAACTGGGAGATCTGAAAATGACATAGACAGTGTCTTTAGATGTTGTTTTAGATTAAAATTAAATAACGGAGTGGGTCACTTGGAGTTATTCGTGTGTACCACAAAATCTTAAAAGCATTATGGCTAATGCAGTTCTGTATTTCTCAAGAGAAACCCTTCTATTTAAAACTGTGACTATGAAGTCCTTATTGCAGGACACCAGTGAGCGCAACAACTTGACAACACACAGCGAAATTGAAAAGATAAGGTCCAAAGTTGAATTGTTCTCTTCATAGGGTGTAGTACGTTTGCTTAAAATGGTAAATAGAAACAAACCGTATCGGGCTATCCAGATTCAAAAACATGATTTAAAGAATTTGAGTAATACAGAAAAACTGATTAGCTACCAGCTCATTCCAGTTTCTAAAGTTACTAGTTTGAAGTAAGTAGCGAAGTAAAGTTCAAAACATCTTATCGTGAAAAAAAGTCTATAAAGTAATCCTTAAGTTCATTAAAAACAATGTTGACAACCCACTATGCCAGCTTCCCCTATTCAGACACAAGGAGTTTTGCCGATTCAACCTAAATTATTAAATAAAGTACCAAATATGTCCAAAGGATATATATATAAGTTATGTTAAAGTACATGCCTTTATAGAACAAAGTCTACTACAAGTAATTCCTGAAAATAAAGTAGAACATCGCTGAGAAATACAACTAGAAAAACATGTAATATTAAATCATATCAGGGAATATTTATTGAAACTTTTATCATTTAATTCTGGACACATATTTATAATGAACGAGCTATATGTTAAGATGTATGGAACGTAATGAAATAATAATATATGCCATAGAGAGTGTACTTTGTTACATTTAGGAGCCATGTCCTCTTTAGAGGGTTGTTTCTATTTGTTCATAATGATATATTCTGGATTAAAATAGCAAATACAGGTTGGATAAGAAGCCAGAACGCCTGATGAAAATTAGAGCTACGAATAGAGATAGTATATAACTAGAATTACTATCAAATGATCCTGCCATTGAATAATTTGTTTAGAACACTAGAGTAGGAGTAAGCAGACAAAACTACCACTCATCTCGTGGCATTGAGTAAATAGCTCATACGCAATAAACAATCATTTTTTTATTAAGCATATTTTCTAGTTGTCCTTTTTCTTCAAAGCAAACGTTTCATTTTATTAAGGTCATTCGACAGAAATTTGTTATTATTTGTCTTTAACATATTGTCGTTATTTAATTGTGTACACCTCATATGAATGTCTAGGTATACTCAATTTCACCCCCATACATTAATTACTTTACCTGAACAATAGTACATGAAGAACCTAAAATAGCAAGTTTGACTACTTAAAACTAGAGACCCTGATTTGTGGTAAATAAAACCACTGGATTTTGTTAAATAAAAAGTTGAATTTCGGTATAAAAAGTCGGTAAATAAAAGGGTAAAACCATAATTTTCGGTAAATAAAATCGGTAAATAAAATTACTTGATTTCGGTAAATAAAAGAGTATGACCCTGATTTTCGGTATAAAAAGTCTTAAAGAGTTTTTTTTAAGGTAATGGTAATAAATTAACTCAAATAGCTTAGAAAGTACTTGCACTGAATTATTTTATAAGACAAAAATGTCCATACCTTTTATCAACATACTTCACGTCAATCACCAAAGTACAAAGACAACATTATTTCCAAATTTTCAATTTTCAAGTTAGTGCGCTTATCTGACATAATGTTGGAATATGCCGAAAATGCACGTTCACTGTCAACATTAGACACTGGAATCCATATTGCTTTTATGCTTTGATAGCAAACTCTTCATGGTCTTCTTTCAGTCCACACAATATGTCCAAAATGTCAACTTTTTTACTATTGCTTTCCAAAGCTCTCACTTGTGTCTGCAACGCACAGTATCCTCTTTGGAAATTAATTTCAGAACAGGATTTTAAAAATGGTATTTTCCGAGCTGATTGGAAGAGATCAGAATTAACTTGTTTTGTCCCAATCGAGCGAGGGTCAAAAAGAATACCAATGTTTTCAAAAAATGTTTTGGATGGGTCTGAGTGATGGAGTGAATTCAGCTTTATAAGGCACTGCCGTCCTAAAGATTGAAACTGACTTTTGACATTTACTTGTTTTAGAGTTGGAAGAATTTTCAATTTTTCCTGTGTTTTTTCTCCGTAGTTCATGTCAGAAATCAGTTTAAAATTACTTTGTAGCTCTGTCACTTTACCATACAGCTTATGACTGAAGGCATAGGTAGAACCTTCGAGTATAGTAATTAATTCCACCAATTCAGAACAGTGCTCAATTAAAAATGTTGCTTGGCATTCAATCAACATTAGGGTTACTTTATCATTTGACATATCCTGGAAGTACTTAAGTGCTGCTGTCACCTCCTCCAATGTGGAAAAATATTCCACTAGATCCACCAAATATTCACAGAGGTACACCACTGAACAAAACCAAGAGTTCCATCGCGTTAAAACTGGGTTTGGAAATAGTTTAGCAGACTTTTCACCTTTACTGTATTTTTCATTCAGAAATGCTAGATAATTATGTTTTCTCTTTCGAGTGTTCAGAAATACAGCCTTTACTTTAGCAACACACTCATTCAGCTCTGGCAGCTCTACTGACCAATAATTTTGAACCAAATTAAGTTTGTGGTCCCAGCACTGTATATGCAGAAAATCATCGCTTAAGAGAACTTTCAAAGAGGTCACACATTTCGCCATGTAACGCGCACCATCTGTCACAACACAAACTACATTTTCATAAGGAATCTCATACTTGGTGATGGTGTCCACAAGTGCCCGTAAACATTCTGTTGCTGAAGCGTTCTGCAAAACTTTAACTGCACCAACAAACAAGCTTTGCTTCGAATCAGCACGTAATGTTTTCAACAAAATAACAAAAACACACTGTCCTTTTCTATCAGTTGTCTCATCACAAAGAATTGCAACTTGCTGATTTTTTACATTGTCCTTGATATTATCCTCTTGACTCTGGTTAACTTCTGGGATCCAAACACTTCTTATAGTTTCTGCCCTAGGGAGGTCTCCTCCACCTAAAACCGAATTGTAAGCATACTAATTTTTGATAGAACAAACTAATATTAGGCTATGTTGGTTGACAAAGTGTATATACACTAATTTACTAGGCTATTTTACTATATGTACTTAAAGATAAAAATCTTGAAAATAGCCCAAATCAAACATTTCTATCTCATCTATTTTTTTGACAAATTAGTAAATAATCAAAAGTGTTAAAAAAAACACTATTTTTCATTAGGAAAATAAAATCAGAAAAGAATGGAAAATAATTGGCCCTTATTTACTTTTGATTTTTAAATAATAAAGGAAATTTTTAAAAAATCTTCAAAATGGTTACCTTTCACATATTTATCCATCCAACATCGTATAGAAGGATGATCTAGTTTTTCAATAGGAATATTGGCTTCCATAAATGTTTTCGTGGTATCCATAATGAATTCTTTGCGGTCTTCTTTTGAGTTTTTAGACTTTATTAGAGAATTTTCAAGGGTTGCTTGTTTTGATGATTCAGAAACATTACTTTTTTTCCGTTTATGCAAGGCACTATTAATATGCTTCAAACACGTGTCTCTTCTGAACCAGTCAACGCGTGTGTTGCACAATTTGCACATCATTATTTTTTTAACTTTATCAAATATATAAAATCCTTCTTTTCCAAACTCACGCTCTCTTTCAAAAATACTTAAAACTTTAGGCATGTTTAAATATTAAATAAATATAAGAGAGGTTAAAAACAAAATGATCTTACTAACGAGTAACGCAACGTTAATATCTAACGACCAGATGGAAGTGACGTCATCAGGAAGCCAAAGATATGAGTGTAGAAAGAGCTCACTCTTGCTTGGACATGGCGTTGTTTTTGGTGCCCAATATTGCCGTTTTAGTAGCCAGTTTTAACACTTTTTAAAGCAAGTCTTTGGTTGAGGGAAATAAACTTTCGTTTGAAAGAAAATTATATTGGTTCAGTTGGTACTATTTTTATTTTTGTATTCAAGTCTTGGAATGGCTGCTAATGTCAGCAATTTTTTATTATTTATTCGCGTTTAGATTGAAAAAGTGACTATAATTCGCGTTTAAATGGCCAAATCGTCAATTTCGCGAATAGATTTAATTTCGTTTTATTTCGCGTCAATATTTTCACTCAAAACTGCCACAATGATGTATAATTATGTTTCTATGACAATTTTAACGTGCTAAGTGAAAGTTTGTAAAAACAACTCGCGAAGCCTCGCGAAATATCGGTGTCTCTACTTATAACTCATGAGCTCATCATTTTAACTCATCGAATCACTATTTATAGCTTATTATATACTTGTTAATATCGCGCAGTAGTATTTTAATTGTCAAATGACCTTCACAAAGACCTATATGTTCATCACCATCATGTTCACAACTCAAATACAATTTCATATCGAACTGACAAAGCTCGTATTTTTGTATCCAAATATATATCATGTTTGTACTTAATTAAGAGAAGTAAGTTACTAGTTTAAAAAAATTACCATTGGGAATATAATAGCTCTGGTATTTAATCCATCATGGTATGCGAATTGGTACAATTGTCATTGTACTGCAAAAGTGGCAGCAATAAGCCAACTACCGAGTCGAATAGGGCTGTGTTATCTGATAAACTCGGGATATTAATTGATTACACATTTGTATCTGACGATTTCCACATGTCCATTACAGACTCTGTCTTAAAATGTGAGTGAGAGAATAACCCTGGGCATGGGGAGATTCCTGGATAGCTCAGTGGTCAGAGCATCGACTTAGTTAGCCATAAACTCCGGGTTCGATTCCCGTGCACAGCTATTACTATACAATTAAGAAAAAATAATATTGAGATGCGGCTGTAACCACAATTATCAAATATAATAGCTTGGCTATTTAATCAACTATTGGGAATGACATTGTGATTATTTAGTTTTTGTTCAAGTCCTTAATTTTCCTTCTGTGTGGTGGAAATTGTAACAAGAGCTGAGAAAACAAAATATTGACAACATTTTCTTTCAAACACAGTTGTTTATTTGATTAGTTTACATATAATACAGAGTGTCTCTAATACATAACTGAACATGGTTTGGTATTATTCGTGCGAGAACAGGTATGGACAAATTGTTAATATCAGTTACGTCACAAAATCAACAGGAAATTAGTGACATTACAAAGTTGGTTTGGTCTATGAAGGTCATAAATTAAAATTCACTCTGTGTTGAGATAAAGGGGATAGGAGGTTAAGTGATGACAAACAACACTGTCAAAGCTGGTTTATAACACACACATCACATGATACCATCAATGGATGGAGTTGGGAGATCAAGCTGGTGGTTAATACTGCACATGTTTCAAGAACAATGTCGCCCTCCCGCTAAGAAAATACAATCATAACTACAGGATTAATTATTATCATCATAAATTAGTATTTATTATTTATATGCGACACCATAACTTAGTTGGTAGCGAGAGAGATTTGATCCCAGGGTTCCATATTCAATTCCCCAAAAAGTTATGAATTGTATGTTTTTGAAATGGGTTTATATTTTTTAAGTAATGGATAAAACAATTATTTGAGTTTGGATTTTGTGTTCATCCTTGAATTTAATCTAATATGTGTAAATATAAAATAACTTTATATCTCTTTCATAATCAACAATAGAATTAAGTTAAAATAAAGATAACATAGCTTGACTTTGTCAACATTTTTACTTGGGTAAATAATAAAAAATATTATTTAGTAAATATATTATATATTCTGTTACAATAAAAATAATATTCTGTTATGAAATTAAAATGGTAAAATTTCACCTACACTATCTCGTCTCATATTGCAAAATAAATATTGGCTCTAATTAATATGTGAATTAATTAAAAAAGTTACATTGAAGTGTGATACCTATTAGGAGTACTGGCAGTAAGATTTTAAAAATATTAATATACATGCGAAGGAGGCCGCCTACAGAAAATTTAAGAATAATGAGGATTGTTTTAGTGGTTTGGAAGCTTCAGAACTGTCATTACCATCATAAATACCAACTTATGAGGATATTCTCTTCAAGCAAGCGATAGCTTTAAACATCTATATTAGAAAGTTAACAGTTGACGTTGCTACCATGTATACCTGAGTAGTGGATTGACCGAGCTATACTACTTGGATTAAATCTAATGCTCCAATCGATGACGTCATCAGAAGTTACCACGACCAGTCCAGACGAGGATTGTTGTATGCCATTTCTCCTTCTAGTTCATGACAGATCCACCAGTCCGCTTCGAGCCCCGGGCAGCTGAAACAAGTTGGATAGATAGATACCACACTGTAACGTCGACCAGGTAAATCTCAACCTTTATGATCAGTGGCAGGCACAGACAGTTTGTGGGGAGGTTGACCTGTCCGGTCGAGTGTCGGAATAGTCAGGGCGAGGGAGTAGAGAGAGACCTGTTCACCTGCTTATCTCAGTCATCTCAATCATAACAGCAGGATACTATCTTTTATGCCTGTCAATAAATAATTAGGTGGACTCGATCCACGGTACACAAATGGTGGACGCATTAGTAAATTGTGACAAAGTGTAAATACACACCTATTTTGACGCAATAAACGGTGACAATGTTTGGATCAAGGGGAATTCAGGTCAATAAAGAACATTTAAAAATGCAATGGCTTAGCTAATAGCATTGCTGGGTGTGTAGCACTGCGAAGTTAGATCTTAATTACGGAAACTAGTGGAGTTTTTTTGGATGATGCAATTGGCTCAAACTCAAGTAGGGTTGATAAACTATGTTGATAATAATGATACCACCAAGTTAAACCAACTTGTGGGTACTTTGAGAGGGAATGCGTACAGATATGGGGACATACATAATTCAAAGATCCGCTCTTTTGGGTTTGAGCTCACACAACGTCAATACTCCCACAGTGATCTCGAGATATAAAACTTTCACCAATAAAAATTGTTATAAATGACAAAGTAATATATTTTCAAAATAACGATATTTATTTATTTGATAAACGGATTACTAGGCTAATCTTGTTACAAACAAAATAATTTCTTTATATATTAAAATAGTTTTTATTATGATTTGGGTTTTAAACCCGATATTATATCTTGTAAGGAAACCCATAATCATTTTATTGAAGATAAAATATCTCATTACATTTGTTAAAAATTGTCATACCTCAACCATCACAAGATTAGGCTAGATAACTGAAAAAGTAAATTAACATTTAATAAAGGTAAGTGTCAAATTTCGACCTAATTTGAATTTAAAACGTTCAAACAATACCCGGCTTCTTTCCCTGCTCTCTAGTCCGAGCTGATGAAGATTTTTTACAATTATTGATCTAGTTTTGAGAGAACTTACCACATTTTAGTCTGTATAGGAAATAAAATAAAATCATTTTATTAAATAAACTTTATTAGCATAATTTTGACTGTATTTTAAAAATAGATTAATATTTGTTAAAAATTTGGCCACATGGATCCTTAATAACATCTCAGAATACAATATCATATATATAATCAAGCTATGTTCGTTAGTTGAAAATAGTGACGTAAAATAATGAACATAATATTAGATTTGAAACCAATATTGAAATAATTGAAATACCTTCTGTTAAGTGTTATTTCCGGTGAGTTATAGCCTTCTCTGTTATTTTTTCTTTCTTTTTAAATGTATATTTCATGAAATAGGAGACGGAACTCTGACTGAAACATACAAGATTAGATTTGGTTAGAGATAAACTAGTTTTATTCGACACAATACTTATTCAACTATTAACTTCAATAACAGGCTGTCATTAAATAAGACGAAAACCATTTTTAGATTTCATCACTATAGGTAGATATATTTTGATTTGTCACAGAGTGAAATCTCCGTCTTACCACCCGTCCGTATATTTACACTAATGGCGTAGGGATTCGAAAGGCATGATTTAAAGGCAAATATCCGCATTTTCTTGAAGGGATAGTCAGGAACTATATTTAAGAGAAAAACTACTTGAGGAATATAAACTGGCTAATAAGATATGAGATTGACGAATTTGTACACGTGCTTGCGTTTCGTTACTAAGGAATTCGAGAATTGTCAAGTTGTTATTTTACCAGCATCATTAGTCAACGCCACATTACCCACTGGGCACACTAGGTACGTGCCCAGGACGCTAGATTTAAAAATAATCAAATGGTTTACAGCAGCACCCTTTCCGAGATACGTCACGGTATGTAAAACTGATCCACCTTGTCTTCAGCATGAATGAACATAATTCTCATTGAAACAACACACGCGGACTCAGCTGTAGCTGAAGCTTGATGGTTTTAGAGCACTAGTGTGTTGTTTAGAGTTCTATTGTGTCTACTATTGCCATCTATCGGATAATAATTGAGTCACTCATATGGGAAGCTCAGATAATCAGATAATGTGTCAGGAGCACCATATTTCTAATACGGCCCTGTATGCAACATATGTTTATCTGATAGTAAGCAAAACACGTCAACACAACCCGTTTTAAACTCTTGGTGATTTTTAGTTTAGTCAATATTCAATATTAATAAAATCTTGTATAAAAGCAACCGTATCTTTGGAGAAAATCTTATTACAAGTTGAAACTCTTTAGTCTGGCAACTCGAATCTGCCGGCGTTAGTTTAAAAGGCGGCCACCATGAGGACGGTGCTATCAGCGGTACTGAGTTAACATCTGAAGCCGAGTGTGTTGTCTTGTATTCTGGCCGTATTTCAGCCCTTGATTGTGTCTTCCAAGAGAACAAGAGTTGTGAAGATGGTGTATTATTATCTTTAGTTTACCTCGTATGACCTAACAGTGTGTAGAATGATATGGCTATAAGAGGAATAATAGAGGCTTATGGAGGATTCCAAAGAGTCTGATTCTCTGGTCCGGAACTTGTCAGCTCCCGACGGTCCCAGACTAAAGAGTTTTAACCTTGGTAAAGTTAGTTTCTAACTGATATCTGGTTCTCATGAGAAAAGGTTTGGCTCTTCGTGGGATTTCATTTATTTAGAATGTATTTATTTATTCTGGTGGAGTTTAGGAGTAACACCTTGCCTTGCATTCGACAAGTCATAAAATGATTAATAATGTCATCATTTACCTTATTAAGTATCGACGTGTTTTCCTTTTAGACAAGATGAGCAAGTACAGGTTGATCAAAACTCACTCTAAAATTATCGGCAATTATTCTACATAACGTTTATCTCTGACAATAAAATAAAGAGATCTATTTTGTGGCAAGAAAACGGTGGACAGCCCTTTGAGCACTTACTCCAAGCGAGTAATATGTGGTGTAATGTTTTGAAATATTACGCAAAATATATTATTTGATAGCAATTCAAGCAGATGAACTAACAAACCGAGTGGATTGACTGGTGTGATCGTTCACCAATATTGAATCTTTTATTGTGGCCCACCAATATAAACTTATTTCTACGTAAACAATAAAAAAAAAGACGTATTTCTGATTTGTATAATCCAAAAACTGCCAGCATAATAACATGGTCGGCCATCTCGCTAACCATATTGCTACCATCTAGTGCTCCATGCTCGTCTCACTGCGCCGAGTCGTGGAAAGTTGAACCCCAATTATATTCCCATACTTCAGGTCCAGTTTGATAAGGAAAGTGAACAAATAGCAGAGCGTGGGAACAAACACTGTTTTATCCTGTTTCAAGGCATTGTTTCATTCACTGAAAAGGAACATTATTTCCGGACAAGCAGTCCTGATACTAATTGATTTCAGCAACCCGCTCTCATCCCCTCGAATGCATCCTCCTCCATTGAAATGCTTATCGGATTAATTGTTGAAGCCGGTGTGGGTGGCGTTATCTACCGTGGGAGTGAGGAACTACGGAATGAAAGCATTTCAAGAGAGTCTTTCTCTCGTAAGCAACGAGAGATTGAACAAGAGGAACAATGAACGTACTCAGGGGCTTGAAGTGATGTGTTCAGGACTAGTACACGAGTAAAACTATAATATCACATCATGTGAGATAATGATCAGGCCCCGTCCGAAATTCCTGACTTGGGTATGTTTTTAACGTCACAAAATGGTATTCACACGATGTTCGGCTTAGAGCTCGTAAAATATGAAGCCACCCGCACTAGTAGTCACGGTGTCTAAGGCGTCAAGTTCACGTTACATATAAAACTAAACTCCTGAGTGCAACATTACCACTTGCCTATCACTAAGTAGTTATATAGGCTATACCAAGTTTATGATATTTATTTTCTTTGGTTTTGTAACTGCCAACATCAGTGATCAAGTAGTTTAATACGTCAAGTTCGCAATACGTCCAAAAGCACATAGCAAGGTATAGCCTAAAGGCTGTTTTCCATCAGACAATCACAACTGAAACAAAACAGAATCTGCAACTCGAGTTTCCGAAAAATAGAATTATTTTGGAGACCCCGAGGGGAAGGGGAATGTTTTGGTCAACATTTGGATATCCTGACACGAGGCGGAAAAGATCAAAAGGTTTCAAAGTTTGGTTTAGTTTCTGTGAAACACAGTGTGCCCGGTGGACGTACCACAGTATTATTATTATTATTATTATTATTATTAGCACCGCATCTTACTACCCGTTCGGGTTATACGCACTTACGCTAATGTGTAATGGTAGGGTGATTGTGAGATGAAATGGAGGACCTACAGTTTAACGTGGAATCCGAACCACGGTGGCGACCTGACATTCCAGTCTTGTCAGAGGTGTAGGAAGGGTTTGGAAATCAGATAAATCTGTGCCGGGACCGAGGATCGAACCCCGGCCGCCAGCATAGAAGTCTGACACCTTACCCCTAGACCACGTACCACAGTAACAGTTCCTCTAGCTACAATGTCCTTGAGGGTGTTACCTTCCTATAGCTACAATGTCCTTGAGGGTGTTACCTTCCTATAGCTACAATGTCCTTGAGGGTGTTACCTTCCTATAGCTACAATGTCCTTGAGGGTGTTACCTTCCTATAGCTACAATGTCCTTGAGGGTGTTACCTTCCTATAGCTACAATGTCCTTGAGGGTGTTACCTTCCTATAGCTACAATGTCCTTGAGGGTGTTACCTTCCTATAGCTACAATGTCCTTGAGGGTGTTACCTTCCTATAGCTACAATGTCCTTGAGGGTGTTACCTTCCTATAGCTACAATGTCCTTGAGGGTGTTACCTTCCTATAGCTACAATGTCCTTGAGGGTGTTACCTTCCTATAGCTACAATGTCCTTGAGGGTGTTACCTTCCTATAGCTACAATGTCCTTGAGGGTGTTACCTTCCTATAGCTACAATGTCCTTGAGGGTGTTACCTTCCTATAGCTACAATGTCCTTGAGGGTGTTACCTTCCTATAGCTACAATGTCCTTGAGGGTGTTACCTTCCTATAGCTACAATGTCCTTGAGGGTGTTACCTTCCTATAGCTACAATGTCCTTGAGGGTGTTACCTTCCTATAGCTACAATGTCCTTGAGGGTGTTACCTTCCTATAGCTACAATGTCCTTGAGGGTGTTACCTTCCTATAGCTACAATGTCCTTGAGGGTGTTACCTTCCTATAGCTACAATGTCCTTGAGGGTGTTACCTTCCTCTAGCTACAATGTCCTTCAGCCAACGATGAACAAGACATAGTCGGAGGACATGACTGTACTTTCCGTGTAGCATAAATATCCTGAACTTAAACCAAAATGCAACTTGTTTTCAGTTAATTTGATGGAAAATTAGTTTCGGTTTTGTTTCCAAGAACTAAACTTGTTTCTGTTTTCGGGAACACAACTCAGTCCCAAATGTGTCGGTCTTGGGGAAAACCACCTTAAGCACGTAAAAACCTACCAAATTTTAGCTTTCAATGTTTCTTATTTTGTCTACCTATTCTAAATGGTGGTCATGACGTCGAATACATCAGGCTTTCATTGGAAAAATAAATATAGAGAATTCAATAAGCACATGCACGATTTTTTCCTTATAAAAATAGGCAACCTCAGAAGGGACCAAATAGTCTCTCTCAATTGTAGCAGTTAATTTATTGCCACTCCATCCTCCCCATCAAACGCCACACATCCAGTTACTAAACCAGCGGAGCCTGCCGGAAGTGGTTCTCTAAAAGGGCCACTTCTCCATGGTACTTGTCCTTCATCGTACTTCCATTCCAACTGTTCAGTTGCTCACGCTCATGGTCTTATTACTATAACTGGCCGTACAAGTAGTCAATATATGGGGTGTATATCAATTAATTTAACTTTTATTATGTTTAGATTTTGATGGCTATTTAATACATAGTAAAAAAAGATTGTACCGTATATCTTGGGTTTGTCAGGAGAAACACAAGAGCAAGGTGAATGGCGGTTGGAAAGAGTTCTCTAAGAAAAGTATGTGGAAAAACTCTTATAGACAGTCAGTAATGAAGGAGTGCTGAAGAAGTGCAGTTTGAAAGAGAATACAATAAATCAATGCAAAAGAAGCGTTTTACGTTGGTTTGGACATGTTGAGAGAATGACGAAGAAAATATATGAAGGTAGAGTGTGTGGATCTAAAAGAAGTGGCAGGCCATGCAAGACGTGGTTAAATGTTGTAGATAAATGTGTGAAAAAAAACACATTAAGAGTTTTAATAATAAAATAATCCGTATGAGACTGTGTATGGATGTTGAAGCGAAGGGAGTATGCAAGGTTGGAGAAGTGTGGAGAAAGTTAGTGTATGTATGTATATATGTATATATGGATGTGTGCATGTATATATTTGTATGTGCGTGTATATATATATATATATATAGAGAGAGAGAGAGAAAGAGAGAGAGGGGGGATGTTCGGAAACTCATAGCTCAAACTGCACATATAGTTTGTTTGAACTAAAGTAACACAAAATCCCTGTACACTTACAACCGGAAAACAACGCTAATACCATTAAATTGTGTTCAAAGTTTCAACGTTCAGCGCCTGAAGAACATAGCCGGGCAAGCATCTGTGTACAACAGGTTGCATAGGAGCTAGGCGCGAGACACTCCACATGTAATAATGGCAATCACTTTCTGTGATGTAGGACCGTTAATGATGACCCTCAGAGCGTGTTCTCATTTCTAGACGGACCGTTGTGTTGTTTAATATTAATTGTGGTGTGTTCTCCTGCCGTGTTCCAAGACATTGAGTTTCCGAGCATCCTGTATTGTGCCGTTAATTTAAAACACTTAACAGATTACGAATGATTACATTATAGTATGAAGAATTCAAACCCGATTCTTACTCAACTAGAGCGATTACATCTTGCACTCGAGTCTATCTACATTTTAAACACGAGATACACTTTACAACCCCCAACCCCCTCATAATCTCGGTTGTACCGCGCCTTATCGATCATTAATTCCTCCCCTTCTTCAATCTGTTTGAATTTCCACCAAGGGGAACTTGCCAAATTCAATCTGTTTGGAAGGTACTTGCAACTTATTTAATTCTCCTTCGTGTAGGTTAGGTTGGCGACTGTGTAATTAGCTTAGTGACTCCCCACAAGGATAGGAAACAAATTAATACTCAGTGCCATTATACTCTCTTAACATCGCTGATTATTGATTCGGAGTCCGGGGGTGGGGGTGCAAACAGGTCAAAGAAATAAATTCAAAACGTGATGTCAGTAAGGTTGGCTTTTGATGTGGTAATACGGAATGTTATTTTGCTAACAACGGCAGATACTTTGATTGGTGGAAAAGGGGGGTAGACGACTAGTTATTAAGGGCATGCGAAAAATGTGCTGTACTTACGTTATATTAGTAATGTTGGGACAGAAATTATTATTTACAAAGATTCTTCAGAATTCTATGTATGAAAAGGCAGACGCCTATTTTGGGGCAAACCCTGGAAGACGCAACAACAGAGAGTGGTGAGCATGCTCACACTGGAGACCAGGCGCTACGGATAGTTTCAACCACTCATTAAAACTGTAGTAAAAGTAAAAAACTTTAACATTGAGTTTTAAATGTATATATGAGCTCCCCTTTAATGGAACCCCAACAAATTCCGGGATGGTGGGTGTCCGGACACCCCCCCCCCCCTCGTTTTAACGCCCTTGGAGCCGGATGTCCACCACAACTATATCCAGAGTCGACTGTGTGTTTAGTCAAAGAACACACCCTTATGTTTCTCTGAGTACCTGACTTAGTTCTATCGCAAATGTTATCTTCCTCATGTTCTTAGTTTTGGAGATACCCACTGTAGTGGTCACGGGTCACGCACTCTCAGATGTGACATGTGTGCATATCTTCAAATGCATATCTAAGTTGTCTTCCAGTTTATCGGGCGCGCACACTCACAAGAGCTTGCATGAGGAGAAAGGTAGAATTAAGAGGAAATATACCCTCATTTGCATGGAGGGAGAGTGGAAAAGAATTTTGGTGAAACCATCCTCAGTACGCCCGACCAGAATTCGAACCCCGATCTCCCTGTCATCGGCAACTTAGGCTAACACAAGAGTAGCATCTTTGACCACACGGCCACCGAAACAGGTGGGTAGCCATCTTGTTTACTGGCTGGCCGTCAGCATCTCCCGACAAACTCCTGCCATTGCCGATAGCAATGATAGTGCCAACATTTGCAGGTAGAGGGTGTCATGTGGTCAGCACAATGAGCCAATTGGTCGTTAATCTCAGTTTTCTAAACTGGAGCTTCCACTTCTTTATCAAGCAGCTCCTAATTAATCCACGCAAGGCTGTGAATCATCCCGTTCCAGACCCGCACCTGGGATTGAACCCAGGACCTGTGGATCTTAGCCAGGAACTCTGACCATTATACAACAGAGCAGGTCCAGGCATAGCGCCTTAAGAAGACATCGCTCACCTTGACTTACTTGTACCATATAGTCGCGACAGCACCATCATAAATATCATAATTACAACATATGTATTTAACATACACTTTTGTAAATATTACATTATTAATATTTTTTACTTTTAATTTATATTCATACCACCAGAAATATTTTTACTCACCCATAATAAAGTAAAAAACAGTCACCGAATATATTCGGATGTGAGAATGTATCTTTCTAATGTACGCAAATCGTGTTTGAAGTTTCACCTGAAAGTAATAATAATGTTGGTTAGTGTACTTAATGCATAACGCAAATGATCAAAGAAGCATATTTAAATCATAGTAAATTTTGAGGGCATCAAACATACCACAATTTACATGTGAATAATCAATCATTTTCAAGAATATAGAATAGATTAAGAAATGAATCTTGAAATTGTGAGCTCAGAACTATTTTAAAATATTCATGAAACATTCTTTTAAAGGTACCACATGCATATTATCTGGTCCCATTAGTTTGGCAGGTGACATTTCAATCACATGTGCTTCTAAGTGAATTGCATCATTGGTCCTTACAGCAACAACTTTCCTATGTCAGACTGTTAACATACCTGTGTTACAACCATCTTGAGGAGTGATCATTCGATATTCCTTGTACGGCGTCTGCTTATGATCAACTTGCAATTCATCACCGAGAGTTCGAATAGGGTCTTCATGGAGACTGATCAGTGGTGTAAGACTGATCACCCTGGTGAACTTGGACATCAGCATCGAGCTGAGAAAACCACTCCCGGCTTCACACTTTTCATTACGATCATTACAAGGCTAACATTAACTAATGTCCGTGTCCCATGATTTTCTTGATCATTACTTATACAAATTCTATGAACCCCAAGTCAAATTTAAAATATTTGAAACGGAAACTTTCATTTTGTGTAGGTTAGTGACAGAGTTTTGTATTAAACGTTCTACTTTATATTTTAAATTATTAAACATGAATAGTAATGATTGCATTTTCTGAAAATATTGATTTATTTTGGACTATGTACTGTGCATGTTTAAAACATTTAAATCAGCAACTTTTATTTTATATAGTTTAGTGACATAAATTAGGCTTAAATGCTTTATTTTGCTCTAAAATATAAATGCATATATATATAGTCTACATAGAAACATATATACATACATACATACATACACACATACATTACATACATACATACATACATACATGCATACATACATACATACATACATACATACACACATACATACATACATATATACATACATACACACATAAATATATACATCCCTAATCACTTAACCTAATAAAAGAGAATCATTAAGAGTTTTAAGACTAAAAGAGCATGTAAGACTCGGTGTACGGATGTTGAAGGAAGTATTCAAGGATAGGGAAGTGTGGATAAAGTTAGTGAGGATGGAGCAAGTACAGAGTTGTTGATTGTTGAGCTATATGTACAGTTTCTTGCTCACCCAGTAAGGGAACAGCATAGTTATGTAAATCATAAATAATAGTGATAAATAATTATAAATCAATTTTAGAAATCATTAGGATATTTAAGTCATTGTAAAAGTATTTATATGCGCTAAAGACCCGTTCATCCGGAAAAAAAACCAACGTAAATTTCGGTTAAGTAGTAACAACCTTTATACTAAAAATGTATTAATACTAACCGAGAAGCTTCAACTTATAATCATGTCATGCAAAATACGGTAAAGTTGCTATTAAAAGTAAAATCTCTATTTAACAAGTTGTAAGCCTTATTCTGTTTATGTTATTAAAAATCACATATTTTTTAAAATTACTATCATCAAGTAAATAATGTATTATTCCATATAATAATATTTAATGTGTATTTTACATATTTATGGCTCACAACAGAACATTATAAGGTAGTTGAGGATTGTTTTATGTGGTTTGGAAGCTTCAGAACTGACATTACCATAAGAAATACAGCAGTGTGAGGGTCACAACAGAACATTATAAGATAGTTGAGGATTTCCCTTATGAGTGACCTTCACAACACATCATAGTTCACCTGTAAATAGATACACACAGAGAAAGAGGGATTAAGTTTTAGGCCGATCGGTAAAATGGTTTCGGTTCTAGACCTAGGTACAGGCACATAGACACACAAAATAAATTGAAAACTCGGTTCCGTTAGGATCTGTTCCGTGGTCTCTACTATAATTGTCCAATTTTCAGGTTTGTTGGTCATCTAGGGGCTTCTGGAGGTTGCTGAAAGACACACGGGCGCACACACTTTGAAAGCTATGAATAGAGATGTTTATTTACTGTTTAATTTTATTCTTTGTTCTATATTAAGAAATAATTTTACACTAAAATGATGATCTTTATTTCCTAAATTAAAATCAGTTTGCAACTGTGAGCTGAAAACAATATCCGACATGATCACATGACAAATAGAGTAGAGCTGATATCGACATAAATTGTATAACTAATTTAATATTTATTCTGAATCTAACTAAAGTTAGCTTTATTAATTCAAGAGATGCATTAGGTAAAACTGATAACAATGCAGGATAAAGTTAAAGATAGTTGTACTTTGTTGTGAATTACTTACCGGCATAACGTCTCGATGTGATATGTGGTAATAATGATTGGCGGGGGAGAGATAGCCATCTGGAGCATTATAGTTGGAGGAGACTGGAGCCAGCATGTCGGGGAACGTTAGTAGTCCGCCTTTGACTGACGAGGGTTGGGGGTTCTTGATGTAATGGCTGCCCTCTCCATATCGGGCCGAGGGGTGAGTAATATCCTGGGTCGGATTACCGTAGTAAGTATGCACCGGCGCACCTTCGAGAGCCGCTGTGCGAGCTGCCGCCTCCTCCGCAATCCTCTGCTCTTGAAGCTCGCGAGCCCTCTCTGTGCGGATGAGCTCCTTGAGTTGCTGGAAACTGCCGGTAAGAGGAGGCAACTGAGAGCCTTGGGCAACACTTCCTCCAGGCAGTCGGAACGCTGTCACCTTACGACGTGGCGCTGACGGCATTTGAGGGACAGTACCGTACATTCTTATCACTTCCTCAAAGGCACGAACTCGTTCTGGCGAGCTCTCTCTCGGTCTAGAGCGTGGAGCGTCGTGAACTATTCGACCATACACATGACGACCTCCGTTGTTACCTCGTATAATCCCACCACCCACACTGCGCGATCGGGCGTATGGCTCCCAAACGTTATAAGCGAAAGGGTCGCGGTAAGTTGGTATCTCGTTGGTGATTTCTGTGGCTCGAGATTGTCGTTTCGAGAAGCGCCACATGGCTCTAAGTTCCTCACAGCTGGGCTCTCGAGCGATGTTGCCGTCTCGCGGTTGTCTTGTCAATGGCTTGGAGTCATACTCAGACCCCAACGAGATGCCGATGGTATGAAAGTCTTTACCTCGAGGCAGAGCTGAACAGCAGATCAGGAAATGGAGGTGCACCATACAACCAACAAATGCACCGAAACGCATTTTGCCCTGCAAGAAATCAAAAATCAAAAACATATGAGCGTTGAGAATAACAATATATATTTGTTACCAGAACTGAGAAATTGGTAAATCTAATTTGGATAATAAAACATCTTTAATTGTTAAAACAAACTGGTAGCTTTGGACAAGTGGTACATATTTAATTTTTGTCTGTCCATGATGGATATATTCAGCTGTGGCATTTCAACGATGATCCTGTGATGACATGTTTAAAATCGGAAACTAAAACTGGACACCTTATTTAAATGTAGGCCTCTACCCATTTGACTACCATCAAACCAGATACATTCGTCGGGGAATGGGCACCTACCTAGAATCAAGTCAGGCACACATTTCATCTAATAGACTACCCTTAGCGGAAATGTTCATGGAAGATCACAGGGGGAGATCAATACACTCAACTAATGTGTGACTTGTAAAAATTAATATATTAAATCACAGTACCTATGTATTCTATTTGCATATAGGGATTTTGACTGAGCTTGTCAATATTTAACCGGAATATGCTAGGTTTAGTAGAGAGTAAGTTCAACTTTTTGTTAGAAACTAATGTTGTCATTGGTAACAAAGTGCTGTTGAATATTTTTATGTCCTTTTAACTTTATTTTAAGAGAAATTAGATATTTATATTCTATGTGAAAAATTGACTTGACAAGAAGGTAACCATTTGTCCGAGCTCTACACCAGGTAACCAACTTGAAGGTAACCATTTGTCTGAGCTCTACACCAGGTAACCATTTGTCCGAGCTCTACACCATGGTAACCATTTGTCTGAGCTCTACACCAGGTAACCAACTTGAAGGTAACCATTTGTCTGAGCTCTACACCAGGTAACCAACTTGAAGGGCCAAAATAAAACCAATATAAAGATTATACGAATAGTACATATGATTGATTGACTATATACTTCACATATTTTACAAGTGTCACGGCTGATTTACAAAAAACATACATTTTATCATTTTTAACCAAATTTAGTTTGACGATTTATTTGTGTTCGTGTTACCCGCAGTCGTGATCCTGTGTTTTAGGGCGCCAGGCTCTCCTCGACTGTTTTGCTGTTGACTGACAATTCCGACCAAGTGTGCATCGAATGATTAAATGTTATGCTATGTTCTTATCCTATATGAGCGCTAATGTTGGTGCACTTTCTCTTAACGCTTCTCCCATGTATTCCATTAGCTCACTGATTACCGTATTAATAATCAGCCCATGAGCGTGAATAGTTCGCGGGACTCAACGAAAGAAACCATCTCAAGTTCACTTCAAGGGCACCCATGACGGCTTTCCAATGGGGGGGCATTGGAGTATCATCTTCCAAGGGTATGGCACTCCCCAAGATTCTAGAGCCAATTTTCGCAAAAAAAAAAAAAGTTTCGGAAAAATTAGCAAAAAATAAAATTTTGTTGTGACTGACTGAGCCCATTGAAAATAAACATAGTATTTTTCAAAAGTTTATTGAACAGAACAAAATGAAAAAAAAAGCTGATGAAGAGAATGGGAGGAAATGTACATTTTATCATTTTTATCTGTTAACTCGGATATGAATGATTCAAAGTTGTTAGTCGCAAAGTGCAGCCAATTTCCAAATACACAATTGGATTGTGGGCGCCAATAACTACTTTCCATTCCCTCCCTCTTCATTCACTGGCCAGGTGAAAACCTTCGTGCGTTTATGTAAACACGACTACAGTTCAACTGTTTCTGGTATGGTGCTGCCATCTGGCTACAGTTGGACTGTTTCTGGTATGGTGCTGCCATCTAGAGAAGGTCCCGGTTATCAAACCCATGCAAGTACAGGATATAGAGCGAGCTGAGGATGGCATACAGCTACTAGCGAGTAATATGATTGTGATGTCAGATTACAAACAGTCATATTGACTAGTTTTAAAATCATTTTACTACATCGGGGAATATTAAAAGACACAGAAGTTTTCTTGTGTTTAAATAGCACCATATTCACTGTTTTGTAACCAAATAGAGCATTTACTTTAGGAGTGGGGAGTTAAATATCAAAAGTCTCATAGAAATCTTTAAAAGTAGTTTTTAGTTCATAAGAGTTTGAATTGTGATAAAATGGCATTATTTATATATATATTAATATATATACATAAATACATATAAATATATATATATATATATAAATAAATATATATATAAATATATAAACACCGCGTCTTACTATCCGTTCGGGTTATACGCTTATATAGGCCTACTATTTATGCTAATGGATTTAGGGATTATAAAGGTTATATTTAGAGGGAATGTACCCGAATTTGCGTGGAGTGATGCGTGGAGTGAGAGTGTAAAACAATTTAGGAAAACCACCCTCAGTATACACAACCAAGATTCGAACTTAGATCTCCCTGTCTAGTCTACTACGAGAGTAGCGACAACCGAAGCGGGTGACATTTTCTTTGAAGTACCTATACATAAGTAGGCCTAGTGCTGTTTTATATCTGGATACTTCTATTTTATCTAATTTTTAGCACATAATGCCACTATTACGCCTCTATCTAGTTTTTTGAATGTGACTGGAATATTTTGTTACTAACGGCCAGTAATTGATTGAAAGAATTGTTTCACCAACACCAACAGCAGCCATTGTCTACACAACATAGCAAATTAATTATAACCGTAATTAACAAATATAATATTTTATCTATTTAATCCATCATGATATGATCATTGGTACAATCGTGACAGTATTATTGGCAGCATAAAGCCAACTACCGAGTCGAAGGTGGCTCGTGATCTTTGATTGACGATTTCCACATGTCCATCACAGACTCTGCTTTAAAATGTGAGTGAGAGAATGACACCATGTATGGGACAACTCCTGGGTAGCTCAGTGGTTAGAGCATTGGCGCACTAAACCAAAATCCCGGGTTCAATTCCTGTGTCCAAGTGTCGGTTTTCAATTTGAAGAATAGTAGTAGTTATTTTAGCTATGTTGTGTTCAATCAGTGAATTAGTATTTGAGATTTGTTTATTGGAGTCATAACTTTCTAGATCATTAATTTATTACTAGGCCTATGGGTCCAATTAAAAATAAGCTTAAAAAACTAATTAGGGTATAATTATTTGTCGAACACATATATAAATGTCCAAAATACTAATCTAAAATGTAACATGTGTGGCCTTTTGGAAAGTGCTACAAGTAAAACAATTCCCTACTAACAATTTTTAAATCGGTGAAATGTGAGTTTACCCTTTCAGAGTGATGAAATAACGGTTGGGGGCTGGATGTTGTGATTGTCCTAGTCTTAAGTTAGTTTATAAGTTGTGTACTGATATAATTAGTCATTCAGAAAGTGCACGTAGAACACCTCAAGTAAAACAAATTAGTAGAGATTGTTGGCCAATCATTGAATAAATACAATAAAAAGTAATCTAAATATTAAAATATATTGTTATAAATTGCTAGTAGGGGAACATGTATTTAAACCACCCCCTACCCTAGATATAAAGTGTTGCGAAGCAGTGGAGGGAATGTCTTCATTTGTGCTCGATGGCTCAGTCGCACCAGTGGAGGGAATGTCTTCAATGTGCTCGATGGCTCAGTCACACCAGTGGAAGGGAATGTCTTCATTGTGCTCGATGGCTCAGTCGCACCAGTGGAGGGAATGTCTTCCTTGTGCTCGATGGCTCAGTCACACCAGTGGAGGGAATGTCTTCATTGTGCTCGATGGCTCAGTCACACCAGTGGAGGGAATGTCTTCAATGTGCTCGATGGCTCAGTCGCACCAGTGAAGGGAATGTCTTCAATGTGCTCGATGGCTCAGTCGCACCAGTGGAGGGAATGTCTTCATTGTGCTCGATGGCTCAGTCACACCAGTGGAGGGAATGTCTTCACTGTGCTTGATGGCTCAGTCACACCAGTGGAGGGAATGTCTTCATTGTGCTTGATGGCTCAGTCACACCAGTGGCTGTACAACGTAGCCCTGATAGCAAATTATATTTCTCTCACGCCTCCCAGTGGTTCTTGTTAAGTTTCGGTGGAGTCAAGCGTTCCCAACAGGGTTTATATCCAGTCTAGATGGTGAAAACGCAAGCCCTGTTATATATTATGATTGGCCCCAGTGAGTCCAGAGTACATTGCCATGTTATGAATTGAGAGTCTCATGTTGGAAACTAAGCTCGTCTCACCATTGCTTATTTCCAATCTTGTGAGAAGATTTCCTCTCTGGGTTCGTTCATGGGTGTGTTGTGTTTGTTGTGTTGTGATGTGTTGTGTTTGTTGTGTTTTGTTGTCTCTTGAGTGTCTCGACTAGACCAAACATCAGTGGACATGAGACAAAACACTTCTGGAACGTTGGGCACTCCAACTAGAGATGAGGACAATCGAGATTTTGCTTTCCTTTAGATATTAATACTACCCACGTCAATGGGTACATAGTCTAAAGCGTTATTCTCGTGATGGACGGGATTTGCAGGCTCGGGGAGATCGAGGGTCGAACTCCGACTCAAGTGTATTGAGGGTGTTTTTTTCCTAAATGGTTTCCCTCTTCTCTTCGTGCATATTCGGTTACATTTTCTCTCGAATTTATTTTACCCAATCCCTTTATATTAGAGTAATTTATCTACTCAAATTAATACTTTCAGCGGAAATGTGAATGGGAAGCTAGTTGTCTTGGTAATGTAATTCCTTAAACACAACACACACATACACACATAGCTTGAAGTCACACATGCATATACACATGTGTGCACAAATGTTTGGCCTATTCAGCATAGAGTACAGATATTTTCACATGTATGATAGTAATTGCCCCAGTGTAGCAGGCAGACTACAGGGTTGTTTCCACAATTGGCGCAAACAATTACAATACCTTAGGAATGAATTAACACTTCTAAGTGTGTATTTATTGTTTTTAGATAGTTACAAGCTCTCAAAGGATCACATGAAAAACTATGATAAACATTAGGCCGATTTAAGTCGGACCGTAAATAAATTTAACCTAATAAAATGGACAGTCGGGCCTGAGATATTGGCGTGACTTGCATTCTAGCTCTGGCTGGTAAACAGGCGAGCGGTAGTTCGATTCTCACATCGGTCAGTCTTGAGTCAAACCTTAGGCTATTTCAAGCTACGGTTTAAACTATTAGGACGTGAAACTATTTACAAACTGTTTGTTTGTTTAATCAAACTATGAACTATCTCCTAGATGTTTCTCGAATGTTAGTGTCCAATACCACGGAACAATAAACATGGCAAGTGCGGGGAAAGTAACAAGCTGTTACTGTCAAATGTCCTCTTACTTTTTGATATTACTTGTATTGTTGGTTTCGACCATTGCTTGAAATGAATCAAACGGGGTAGCCTTCGTTTGAGGTAGCTATATTTCATATATTTTTTATATTTTTTATAGGAAAATGAGAATTTTCTTTAGTTAGTAAGCTTTCTGACCCGCATCGGTGGTCACATGGTCCACAGCAGGGATGACGAAACTTTTCCGACCAGTGTCACACTTGAGGATTAGCTTAGTTTTGGAATAGTCCCGTGTGACACTTCATATTTACCTTTATTGATGAGTACCTATTAAAATAAAATACGGAATAATATTTTGAAATTTAATGAATTACAAATCAAATTGTGTTTTTTTAAATAATGTTTATATTTTAAAGAAGGGCAATTTATTAGCTTATCAAAGGGAGTGTCTTGGACAAAATTAATTCCAATAACTTAAAGCAAAAACTTTGAAAATAAAACCTCGAGAAAAAAAGAAAATATATATATATATATATATATATATATATATGTGTGTGTGTGTGTGTTTGTGTATGTTAAAATAAAAAACTTAACAAAGAAAGACCTGGTATTTTCCATGCTATTTTGAAGCATGTTATATCATATGATATCCAAGATATTTATGTTCGGTTCATAGTTTGCTGTTTCCAACAGAACACAAGATGTCCTTATCACCGCGTCTTACTACCCGTTCGGGTTATACGCACTTACGCTAATGTGTAATGGTAGAGTGATTGTGAGATGAAATGGAGGACCTACAGTTTATTAAATATGAGTACAACCTGGACAGGTAGTAAGATGCGATGGGGAATAATATTTCTGATAAAGAAGTTTGTAGGTCTGCCATCTCCCCTACAGTGCTTTCACTGCAGTTTGTGCGACAATAGTTGTCAGTACTCGGCGGATTTGGGATAGTTGTTTATGTACAACTATCTCTTGTTTAGGAGCGAGCATTTTGAAGTAGTTTTATGCTTAGCTAGATGTTTGCATAGCGAAATAAACAAGTGAAGTATCTCTGGAGGGTATAAACTGAGAACACACTGTTATAAAGATAGCTTCACGTCCTACTACCCGTCCGGTCCATGCACAAATCACCACTTCTCCTCCCCATTTGACCATATGCCATGTAAGTATCGAGTTATAATGACATCCACAAGAGTTTCTGTTGTAGCCTCAGGTAGACACAGAATTGTAACACACACTTTGTTTTAGTTCGTTCAGCATCAAGATCCACCGTCCTCTCAAGCTAGACATTTTCCCCATTACAATAGTTACAATAGTTGTGTTTATTATTATAACTACAATAAACTATTTCACTGATAATCTCGTTGTTGTCAGATAACGAATGCGGAAAAACTGATTTAAATTATATTTCTGATTCCAACTACTTTGGGCCAGTTTCATAGTCACTTGGTACGTCTCAAGTGTGGTGCTATACTAAATACAAGACAACACCTACCTAGACCAGAATGGAATGGGCCAGTTTCATAGTCACTTGGTACGTCTCAAGTGTGGTGCTATACTAAATACAAGACAACACCTACCTAGACCAGAATGGAATGGGCCAGTTTCATAGTCACTTGGTACGTCTCAAGTGTGGTGCTATA
>CABFVZ010002511.1:2500-15014 GCA_902151445.1 Timema monikensis | reverse complement strand
ATCTTCTTCCCCTGCTCATATTTTGGTCCAAATATTGTCTTATAGCCTCGAAAGTAATGGACGTCAGTGGACGTTGTTTTTCTTCATTATTGATGGTCAGATTTTGAGCAAGCCATATAAAAATTAAATTATTTAACTCTGGAAATTTTAATCTAATTTAGTTTAGTATCATAGTTTGAGATTAAATGTTTTATTTCATCCAAAATATATTAGATGATTAATAATCATTGCATTTTTTGAAATCCTTGAGTTATTTATGATATTGTACATTTATTCTAGAAACCACCATCAGGAACATCCTTTCGACTAAATAGACAGCCTGTATTAATATTAGCAGAAACCCTCCTATTACAACCATGTCCTTAAAATACACTACAGTAGCGCTTCAGTGGCTGTTTTCACAAGTTTTAGTCATTTATTCTGTCTTCGTAGTAAGCAATCACATCTCGTTCTTCTTTCTGTAACATTTTAAAATAAATGTCATATTTACACTAAATATTACCTCTGCTCTAATTTTTACATTCCTATCAATGAAAAGTTACAAATGTCGATTATTCTAATTGAGGCCGGTCCCATCAAACTCGGATGAACGAGTTTCTTTTATACTTGCTGTAGGCCTAGTGAACATAGACGCCACGGTGGTTTTATCATTGATTTAAAGATTCGGCAATCAAAAATATAACTAGGACCATTAATCTTGTTGTTTGGTCATTTATTCATTTGCCGTACAGTATCGGTGGTCTTGATGTATGCTTGAACATACTTTAGTAGCAGCTCATTTCGAGAAATGATCATTGACCACGCCTTAAACCCCACGACCATTGGAACAAGTCTGGTTGGCCAATGAAGGGTGTAACTTATTAAGGTGATTTAACTAACTGGTAGGTGACCTGACGGTCTAGGGGTAAGGTGTCAGACTTCTGTGCTGGGGTCCGGGGTTCAATCCTCGGTCCTGACACAAATTTATCTGATTGCCAAACCCTTCCCTCACCTCTGGCAAGATATCTTGTGAATGTGGGGAATGCCAGGTCACCACCGTGGTTCGGATCCAACGTTAAACTGTAGGTCCTTCATTTCATCTCACAATCACCCTACCATTACACATTAGCGAAAGTGCGTACAAACCGAACGGGTAGTAAGACGCGGTTCTAGCAATAGTAATAACTAACTGGTTTCCCACTCTCTTCAACAAATGCGGTCGCACTTCCTCTCTAATCTGTGCCCTCCTCATTCCCACCCGATGACTAAATATGTAGCCATCCCGAATGTAAATTAAGGAGTGGTTCACACAGAAAATAGGTCATGTTGGTGGATTATGGTTATTATTATGATTTCAAAGTTTTTGAGAAAGACGAGTTATCGATGTCAAGACTAAAACCTATTGCCAGATAGACACAAACGCTCTGAATTCAAACTTGGCACAGTTTGGCTTACATCAAACAACCGGCCACTAATTGAAACCAAACCATAACCTCAGACGAAGGTAGACCAAAGATCGTCTGTGTCAATGTTATTGTGACAAAGAAGGGAATAGGTCAAGAAAATAAAGAACGCTTTATGTGCATGTTTACAATTATTTACAACCGCAACCTCTGGAAGCCCTTAGAGGACTTAGACAGCTGAAAATTTGAAAAATTATTGTAAAAACCATGGGAGAGAATCCGACAAAGCCAAATTGAAGATTATTATTTTTTCTGTCTGTCTAACCGATGTCCGTCTGTCTCTCAGCCAGAGCCGAAACAATTTTACTGATCGGGCTGAAACTAGTTTTCTGGGATTATTTTCATAAGGTCCCAAAGAGGTATTTTTGGAATTAGACATATAACCCTAAATTTAAGAGTAGTTAACTGAAGGGAAAAAATCGATAAAATCAATTTTATTCAAACTCGCTCTAACGATTTTGTTATCTAGAGATTGTCTAGCATTACAAACAAAACAACATGGAAACTCTCATTTCCCCACTAACTACTTTCAGGACTCGCTATAAAAGGGAATGTTCAATTTTGGCCGTATCCCCGCAACCATTTGATCATTGTAAAGTTGTAGTGCTATTTATGATAAAAAGAAATTATTTTAAATATATTTTTATCAAAAAAATCATTTCCAAACTATAAGTTTTTTTAAAAATTGAGGTTCTTTGAAATTGTGAATTGATTGCTATTCTCTTTGGTGGAATGTGATGCTCTATTTTTCTATAATGTTTCTGCAACATTGTATATTATTTCGTTTCCTAAATATTACTAGTTTTAAATAAATGTCTCCATTTTTAGATAAAGGAGAGAAAAAATGTGGTGGACCATACCATTATTATTATTATTATTTTTATCAAACCACACTTCAAACTACGTGTTCCTAGTTCGAACGCTTTCTAGAAAGCACTATTTTCAATCCCCTCGTATTTCAAAACCTCCTTTCTTAGAGTGAGTGAGGTTTTGGCGTTTTTCAGCTTATACTAGAAATCTAAGTTTTCTCCTAACTATTCAGAGTTAGTTCTTCTGTCGCTGACAGGTTTATATGTTAATATAAAATATATTTACAATAAACAAAATTAAAATATTAAGGTGTGACTGTTTTATGAATGTGTCATGTATTGTGTTTTAATTGTCGTTGTTTAAGTATCACGGACACCATTTCACAGTACGTTTGTTTGTCTTGAAATGTCTCGTCTGGAAAATAAACCCACGAGCTCATTTCATAGTACATCTCCAACTGTGCTTTAGTAAAACATATTTTGTTGTTTTTGATTTGTATCTTGATTAGTACATTTTTTATTGATTTTATCGGAACTTAATTCTTGTGAAGTTTTTAAATTTGGGTTGTAATCTTGCAGACTGGGGTACAAAGACGTATCTTGTTGCAGTCCCAGAGAGGTCGTTGGTTTTCATAGGGTACACTCTACCGTCCTGCTTTCTTGCTATCGTTATTGACACTACTGTCATTACTGTCGTTACTGTCGTTACTGTCATTACTGTCATTGCTGATTTATAAATATGGTTCCCACTAAGCTGGAACAGAACAGTATCCACTTGTCCCTGGAGGGTTGATCCAAGGAAAATGACGAAAAGGTGAAATGGTCGCATATTTTCAGGCCATTTCATTCAAAAGATCTCAGTTTTGAGTTCAAAGTAAATGTTTATTTCGAGTATTACTACCCAACCAGGCTACACACATTAATTGCAATTATAGATCAGGGATGATGCAGGTGAGATTCAAAAGGAAATGTACCATATTTGCGTGGGGGGAGAGTGGGAAACATGTTAGAAAAACTAATCTCAGAACATTATAGTTCTGCCCTCCTCGTCGCCTGCAAACCATATCAGATGATCTTTGCGTTTAGTCCGTCCGCGAACCCACGTGTGCGAGTTTGTTCAAACCTTCCAGAAAGATCGTTGATTACATCTTTTGCTGACAAAACAATTTAACTCCAGTGAGCTCAGTAAAATAACCCCAAACTAATGACCACACGGTCTAAGGCAGGCGTGTCACACTCATTTGATCATAAGGGCCATATTGAACGTTGAAAACTCTGATAAGGCCGCGTTTTAAAAAAATGATCATATTGAGTGAGAAAGACCCAATTTTAATGTCCTTACTGCTACAAAAATAAAAATAAATAATACAAATTGAACCTTTTTTAGCTACATTAAAAATGAAACTTTATTCGCGGTAGGGCTGTTTATGTCAGGCTTTAAATCTTGTGTTTAAATGATTTTAATAATCGAGTAAAAAATAGTCCCAGAGCCGTAATGTTTGCGGTGTTCGTGATGTTGAGTGATACAATCTGCTGCCAAACATTGCACGTATTGGGATCAGACTCTGTGAAATAAGGACTTAGATCTCCCAACACGCATCATCTCAAATTGGGAATCTCTGCTACGTTTATAAAAATATTAATTAGTTCATCAAAAGCTGTGTGGTCTGCACAGAATAATGGATCGGGCTGGGCTGGGCTGGGCTGGGCAGGGCTCCAAGTTTTGTCTATAGAGCCAGTCTCATAGTCTGGATTGCCTGTTACTGGGAGGTGAAGGTTTAAATCTCGGCTGGCTGGATACAGTGACCCTGTAATAAGCCATCTTCTCTCCAGTCTAATGTCAATTCATCTCTTTTAAGCTGCCCTACTCATCCCTACTTAATGCAATAATCAGAGTGTGCTCTCATCTTGAGACGAATGAAGGTGCACTTCCTCCTTTCTCTAAAGTTAACTCAAGTTTGATATTCTAGCCCTTGATTGGTACAAATTAAGATGAGGAAATAAACTATTTTAGATATCAACCTGTTATGGTTTTATTAATCATAATATTAATAAATCTGGACCGTGTCTTATATAAATGGATAAATATTATGAAGTCCCTAACAGCATAAACTTTTACAAAAACACAAACATGTTTTGTTGTCAGTCAACAATAATAACGTTTCACTAAATTATTATTGTTATTTTATAGCTTTTGATAATATCCATCAAAACTGACAGCTGCAGATCACAAGGCTTGATGTATGAATATATTAAAATTGCTTTAGTGCATTTAGTAAGTGTGTAAGTTGAAGACGGTTCTAAGACTTTTAGGTACCCCCGTCAAGTAAACCAAAGGCCTCAGCTTCTAGACCCGTGGACCGGTCAAAGTTTGACTCTGAGCGCATCATTGTAGTGCAGAGGCCATCCAGGGACTATTTGCGGGGCGCAGCCTCAGGAAAGTCTTCAGCTGGAGGCTGGAGGTGGGGGACCGGGGATACCTCGTCATGGCTTTTACTTAGAAATATTAAATTAAACTGTAAAGGTTTATATAATTATTGTTACGGTGCTAAAACCAAACGACTTCATCTTGTGAACAACCACCTGTGGATTCAAGAAGTCCAATCAATGATTTGAGCCTTGAGCAATAATGTTACTAAGGCGCTTTGCAAAATAGCTATCGACCCGTGCTGTTCAAATTATTATTAATAAAAGGCTGTGAAAAACTTCTTGGCGATATTAAGGATTGATTCTTGGTTAGATATTCCTAACAGGACCTTCTACGGAACATATGGATTTCAGAACACACACAAAACGATGATAAGTTCTCTAACTGTGTACATTGAGAATTTTTAATCAAGACCTATTCGACCCTAGCTATGCATTTTTTCATTCATTTGGGGTATTTAGCGTACACTTTCTCAGCCGATCGATTATATCAGCACACGACTTATAAACTAACTTAGATATAGAACAGACACAACATCCAGTCCCCTGGCCGATAAGGGGAAACCCACATTTTACCAATGATACATGTTTCGGCCATGCCGGAAATCAAACCCGGGACCCCTAGCTCAGTAGACAGACACGCTACTGACCGAGCTAAGGCGTTGAACCCTTGTAAATAAATATATTTACATAACTGTGTAGATTTCTGTTCGAACTAAAATGTATGTATTAATTTGAGACTAGCCTCTGTCACATATTTAATATTTAATAGCAATGATTCAGTCAGAAATATATGCTCCCATACTTTGCTTTAAAATACTCGATGAAACACAGGCAAGGAAGACTTAGCGCATTATAATCAATTATTAATATGACGAATTAATATAAATACTACATCTTTATTTGGAAATATTTAAACTAGTATGTTCAAAACAATTTAACTTTGTTATTAGCATACGTTATAAGACTATTACAATCTTCCTAAAATGAATATTTGATGTTATAAAAATATCTATCGTTTTGAAAACAATTAAAAATAAATAATTTAATATTAAGAGTCGAATAAAAAAGGGTAATCCTTTTGAGATAGTTTCACTAGTAGATGAATATCCATGATGACAATCTTAATGAAGAAGTAAATACTAAGTATCGGTTTCTATTTTAAAGTAATACCTAAAATATTAAATTTGTATTATCAATAATAATGATGATAATAGTAAAAATAACTAATCGACCACGCAAATATATACATTAGCTCTTTTTAAGAATACCAATAGTGGTAATTTATTTAAATTAATATCCTTGACTCTATAAATGTATCGATATTAAAACAGTCATAGCATTGCTATAGACGTTTGTGCTTTGACCTTGTTCCAATGTAAGCTAACTTGATGCACAGAAGGATTTGAACATCACTTAAAAAACAAGAAATGTGAAGAGAAATCCTAACAAGTAAAATTATTAGAGCAAGTTATTGCGTAATAGTTTGTTTTTTAAATCTAAAAAAGGGAGTGTTATAAAATGATTTAAATAAATAAAGTGAATAAAGTTGTCATTCCGTTTAGTCTGATTTCCATTTCTAGCTACCAAAGTACTCCTTGTCGTTAGTCTACACCTAGCACAGGTTGTCCAAGAACATTATGATCACCTGTGACAGTGTCCTATTTCACAGCTTGACTTGTAAACAAACCCTGACAGTTGTCAATGAGAACAATGAGGTCTCAGGGAGACAACTTGTTGCGCCGATAAACTCCAACTACATGCTACAGGAGGTTTTGTTGTTTTGGTGACGTGACGTGACGTGCATGGTATATGTCAATGTACACAAAATAAGACCAGCAATATCTAGCAAGTATATGATGTGGTTGTGTAGGTTGAAGTGTCTTACCTGCTTTATCTGTGCTACAGTTGTTTCTGAGGTGCTTTAAGTTTTGTGGTGAATGTTGAGAACTGAGTGCAAGGTGCAAGGTGGATTGGTTGGTGCGTGCGTGCGTACGTGCGTGCGTGTTCTGTGATGCTCTTAGATTTCTTCCCTATCACCTAAGGGCACGCATTCCTAATCTAAAACACGGTTGCAAGTATTCACTTTGAGACAATCATCTGTTTGGATGTTGTTCTTGCTAAACCTTTGCCTCCGACTCTTCCTCCCTTGTATGATGTTTTATGTGTTGTTTGGTTTGTTGAACGCTCTGTACTGATACTGTTACTGTTACTGATACTGTTACTGTTGTGGTGAATGAACGCTCTCACTGTACGACAAGGAATCGGGACATAAAGTGCTCTTACAAGGTTTTATAGCGGCTCACACCACTTTGATCCCCCGCCACTTCGCCATTGAAGTGTGCGCGGAGACCGACCAGCCACGGATTGGCACAACTTCCCACGCTACGAGGGGCGCGTGGCAGGGGCGCATCGATCCTCCCCTCGAGGGAGGGGGTGTCGCGGGGATACTTGCCAGAGGGATCGTGTCCGACGCCGACACCTCCTTTTGGCGGGAACGTGGGAGCCCTGCCTTCGCTTTTCAGAATGAAACTTCGGCTTGGCCCCACCTTCGGTCGACTCTACTGGGTCGTTCTTCCTCCTTCCTCCTTCCTCCTTCCTCCCTCCCCCTCCTGCCGCTTTGAGATGAACAGACCCCTACTGAGCACCTACTATGTCATCAGCTACCTTTTCGAGTGTGCGGCTCGCGCTAATTTGCCACTTGGTTCGTTGTCGTGGCCTGAGAGACTGCCCTGCTGATCTGCCCTTCTCCCGCCCCTTCCCAGCACCTTCTAGTGACGTCACAGGGCGTGGGACGAGCTGATTCAATGAAAATATTGGCGCGGGGATACTACGAGACGTGTAGATATTAGGAAGTTGAGGAGGTGCTGTCCTACTAATAGAGGGGATGTTTTCACCTTGGCCTACATTGTCAGGTGGATGTCGGATGTTGAACCTGGGCCAAGCATATTCCGACCCACACTAGGAACCACCTGTGTACTTCATTCATACGTTTAGAGGTACTTGATTTTAGTGAATGGCAAGTGGACACGAAATAGGCGTATTGTGCTTGGCTACAATCGGCATTCTATTGATCTGAACATTTGTTAGATTATTAGATTGGTCAAACTAGTTTAGTCTAGTTCTCTGGTGACTGAATCCCACCTGAGTATTATGAGGATAGTTTTAATAAGTACTTTCCCACTTTTCTTCCCCGCAAATGTGGGCACATTTCATAAACAATTCTACCTTACTCAACACTACCTTAGTATCGTAGTGAATACAAATATATATAACCTGAGCGGGTACTATGACAGTGAGGTACGCGTGGGGGGAGGCGGGGGATGGCCTCATTATTACTGCACGTGTGATTTAAAAAATGTTTGATAAGCAATAATCAGTGGATCCGTTCATAGTCTCATTGCAGCCAGCACAACGTTATGATAGCTAACACACCCTTAACATGGGTTCAACATGGGTATACTGGGTCACAATAAGAACAAATCAACTGAGGTCTGGTACTATAACCAACTGACCATGGGAAAATAGATCTGGCTGGCATTCCTCAAACCAATAAAATAACTCTCTTAACAGGGACAAGATAGTTGAGGATTGTTTTAGTGGTTTGGAAGCTTCAGAACTGACATTACTATAAGAAATACAGCAGTGTGAGAGTCACAACAGAACATTCTGAGATAGTTGAGGATTGTTTTAGTGGTTTGGAAGCTTCAGAACTGACATTACCATAAGAAATACAGCAGTGTGAGGGTCACAACAGAACATTCTAAGATAGTTGAGGATTGTTTTAGTGGTTTGGAAGCTTCAGAACTGACATTACCATAAGAAATACAGCAGTGTGAAGATATTTCCCTGTAATTAGGTGGTCCTCCCAGCTTCCCCCAAATCTACTGCAAGTTTCTCTTAGTATATTTTAGTGGTGTATATTTCTAAACTGTATATCTAGTTGTTGTGGGAGGGGGTGACAATTTCTACCTTTTTGGGATGTTTTGAGAATTTTTGTTTGTTATTATAACACTTGATTGTATTTGGTGAAGTTTATCTGGTAAAAAGTTTATGTAAAAGAGGTTCTACAACATAAAATTCCTTCAATTATTCGGCCTTGAAAGGGAGTGAGATTTAAAAGAGCACCAAGTTGAACTCGCAATATCTTTCCAGATAAGTTGTCACCTCGTGTTAAGTAGCCGTAAAGCTGTTTTGATTAGTGTCACAAACTTATGTAGCTGACGGCATCTGTTACTAACAATAATCGATCATGTGTTGAGTTTTTGAATTGTTCGGCTCTTTTGTCGACATTTTATGAGATTGTTTCATGTTTTCTTATTACTTGTTCGGACTTTACACATATATTAGTTAAGTTAGTTGGTTAATTAGTTATATTAGTTAAGTTCTCCTATAAACTTTAACTAAAACCTAAAACCAGAATATTACTCTAAAATAGCCTATCAATTGAGAATCAAAATGCCGTATTTGCCAATAAGGTAGCGCAGTGTGAGATATATCATGATATAGAAATTTCAGGAAAAATATGTTGTTGTCTGATAGGTTGGATTTTGTTAGGACAGGATTGTTTATAGTAATAAAAATGTTAACTATTGCGTATTAAAATAAATTGTTACAATGTGACATATTCCATTTGTTTAAATACTAGTGAAAATTCAATTCGTTTAAATATTAATGTTTTTCTATGATCTAGGTGAGCTTTGTTTTAATTTTATAGGGTCAAGAACATTTATGATTTATTTTAAAAAAGGAAAAAAATATAGCTTTAAAAATAGATATCTATAATCAATATTAGTGAAAAAAGCCATCTATCCAGACCATCTAATTAATAGTTTAGAAAACATTTGCTCGACTCACCTATTTAGCAACCCTACCTTGAGCATTTTTCTTTTTTTCTAGAAGCAAACCTAAATCTTGAAATGTGATATTAGTTGTTTATTCGCTTTACTCAAGAATGATCGTAGATTTTTTTAGTGGATTGAAATTAATAAAACTATCACACCTTGTTGTTAAATAAACTCAATAAATCATAAGTATCCGTGCAACTCAAACTTATTCAAATATTAGCTTATAGCTTCAAAATTAGAACGGGATATCCTCAAACCGATTTAAAAGAATAGCTACAGTTTTGCCAACTTAAAAAACCCTAACACACTAACACTGCTATTATATCCAATCATAATAGACAGATAAACTTAATCTTGTATGTGTTTTCATTTACTATGCAAGCCTAATATGATATAGAAGACATTTAAATAACTGCACCCTCTTTTAGTATTATTAAAAAAAACACTCTCGTCCCCCCAAAAGTTTATAATGTATTTGTTTTCCTTTTTAATATCTAAGTTTGGTTTAAAGACTTTTAAAATTGCTCCAAGAGAAATTTAATGTTAAAAATGCTTTGCAATCTTCTGTTGGGGGAATTCATCTCAAGCCACCCATGTAGGAAATCTCCCAACTCTTTTCCACGCCACCCTCTATATTATTATTATTATTATTATTATTATTATTATATTTTTCAACAATTAGATAGATGCCTCTAGAAGCTATTTGAACTGGTCGTATCAAACAATTGTTTTTAACGGTTATGCTCTTTGGAACGATACACACTCATCTGGATGCTTCTAGAAGTTATTTGTAGTTCATTGCAAGTCTTTCAGCTTCATTTCGAGAATATCGGGAGGTGTGAAATACATCTAGAGGGGGGCTAATTATTTATTCCAGGAGGGGCAATGACCCCCACCTGTAAACCTCACTCGATGGTTTCGATTTCACTAATTTGGAGAGGTCCTTCCGCCAATTTTCGGAAATTAGAATCTTTTTAATACTATTTTGAGTTGTTCACCCTCCAATATTCTTTAAAAAATTTCTTTGCTCCTAGAAGATATTTAGAAGAGTCCTTACTTAGATTTTTTTTTAAATTAGATTTACTTCTAGATAGTTATTTGAAAGTGTCTTCCCCAAGAAACTTTTGAAATTTGGATGTCTCTAGAAGCTATTTAGGTTACTTCTAGCCTGAATAATTAGATGAGTCTAAAAAGCTATTTGAAATGATCTTTGCCCAGCATTTTTTTTAAAAAATTGGATCGCATTAGAAGCTATTTAAAATGGTGTTCTGGAAATTTTTGTAAAACTAGATGCCTCAAGAAGATATTTGAATAGGTCTTCCACCGACAAATGTTTGTAAACTGAATGCTTTCAGAAACTATTTGGAGTGACTTTCATGTTGTTCATTGTTCAAAATGACAATCATCTATATTCTAGACATCTAGAGCGCGTGCGGCTGAATGTAATTAAAACTGGAGGTTGCTCTTTAATAGCACTAACTGTGTGAGTGATTGCTGTAATGTTGACTGTCTCATAGCTCAGCGCATGCGCGCCAACAACCAATGAAACGTGACGTCTCTCCAAGCACGACGAATGTACTGTACTTATGTAACTCCCACGATATATGTATAATATTTAATCGTTAAAATCAACATCCTCAAATACTTACGTTTCCACATGTTTAAATAAAAATATACAGAATAAATCAAATGTGGAGGCCTATTTTGATATTAGACAAGTTCATTTTATTATATAAAAACAGATTTTGACCGAAAAAGGTTATTTTGGTCATACTCAAATATTATTTGAAAGTGGTTTATTTGATTTATTTAAGTGTTACTTATTTATTTATCTAGCACCGCGTCTTACTACCCGTTCGGGCTATACACTTATGTACTAATGACGCTAATGTGTTAGGGATTAGGAAGGTTTAATTTAGAGCAAATGCACCCACATTTGGGTGGAGGGAAAGTGACAAACCGTTTGAGAAAGACCACCCTCAATAAACTGGACTGAAATTCTAATCTCAATCTCCTCCGTCACCGGCAGTCTAGTCTACTACGTGAGTCACACGTTAGACCATGTGGCCAGTGATGTGGGTTTGATATAGTTGAGAGTTTATAGTTCAAACATAAACTATTAATAACTATATAGTTTTCTGACGTGATCAACTGATCGTGATCAACCAGTTGTCGATCCTTGGTCTGGACTCTGAATTGTACATCAGAGCTTCAAACCGCACAGACCTCAAACAGGATGAGGAAGGTGAACCGCTACTAAACAGCTGCTATTAGCTAACATTAGGGCAAAGGATGAAGAGGGTGAATAAAGCCAGTAAGCGCTAGTAGCGACTCACACTAGTTAACCAAGTGGAACCTACATCGGTGGCTATGCGGATTACATGTCAGACTCGCCTTTACTAGTTTTCCACAAGTGGGTATATCGGGGCTCGAATCCCGGCCAGATGTGTTTTGCGTGTATATTCCTAAATAATTTTACCCTTTCTCTCTCTCCACGCAAATGCGGATACACTTCTTCTAAATGCAACCTTCCTCATCCCTAACACATCGTCGTCATTAGTAGGTACACATGCGTATAGCCTGAATGGGTAGTGTGACGCAACGCTAAATTATTTGAGAGCCGTTTCCACGCCGCTGAGTACTCCCGGACGAACATGAGGCCCCGACCTCCCAGACCACATGAGCTGAATATTAGCTCAATATTAGCTAGTAACACGTAACCCCGACTCGGTAGGTTCTCATTACAACTGTTCTAGAAGAGTCGGTGTCGTGTTCTCTTGAGAGAAGGCCGATAATCAAGTAATGCAGACAATCACTCTTATTGCGCGGACAACACTATGGGAGTTGCGAAACTTGGAGACATTCATCAGCCCCTGTGAAATGTTGCAAGGGCAGGGGTTGTTACAGCTATCCCTGTGAAATGTTGCAAGGGCAGGGGTTGTTACAGCTATCCCTGTGAAATGTTGCAAGGACAGGGGTAGTTACAGTT